>LOEQ01002664.1:121687-134037 GCA_001685075.1 Bramus lutescens | reverse complement strand
CTCTCTCTCTCTCTCTCTCTCTCTCTCTCTCCCTCCTACCTGATCCCTCCTGTTCCAATCACCAACTGTTTAATTTAATAGCATACATGTCTTCCTTTCCCATAGAGTAATTATGTACACTTTAAATGAGTAAAAAAAATTAACAAGTGAGTGAGAGTAAGTCTCAATCTAAGGCCTATTCTAAAGCACTAATGTAAACATCTCAATTATATTGTATAGAGATTTCCAGTCCCTAAGATTAGTACTCTGGTATTGTTTCTTTACTCTATAGATGAGTGTGAGATGTTGCTTTTAAATGTCTCATTTGTCTCTACAGCTTTAGAACATCTGAAAATTTCATTATTTCTGTTATTGAAAAAATTTAAATTTAAGTTTTTTAATCTTCTCTGAATTAAAAATTGAAAAACACAGTGAGGAAGTAATTGACTATATTACACTTCCCATAAATATAAAGATTGAGATCTTCAGGCTTTCAGAGTTTTCATAGGAACTGAGGTGTGAATGTGAGACAAGTGTTCCCCATGAGAGACACCTGAGAACATCAGCCAGTGTGGAGTTGCATGTGTTGGCAAGGCCAGGTAACAAATGGACCATATCCTCACAGAATGTCCTTGTGATTAAATCTTGACTTTGATGAATCTCAGACCTCTGGAAAGAGAGCAATGAAATGCATCAGAAGACAAAAGGCTGATAAGAAGTTACAGAATCAGCTCTGCCTAACTTGGAACAAAAGCAAAAACCCAAGTAATTGCAAAGACATAAACAGGAAAATACCTAAGAAATACATGTGATTCCTTCTCAAAAATAACAACCCAGGTTCAGAAGGAACCCTTTTGTTTCTGTGAGAGTTCAATATAAGGAAAAGTCTAATACTTTGTTATTTCATTTTGGTCTATTGGATAATTTCAGTGACTAATTACTCTAAGATTTTTATTTGAAAAACAGCTCACTGTGGCAACCCAACATGTGGCACTTATTTCAAGGTAATAAAAATATTATGTATCTTGCTCCTTCGTACTCTGTAGATATCTTGTAGAGAAGGGGTGTTTTATCCAAATTTATAGCATCTACTGAATAAAGTCAACATTCAGTGCTTTGTTAAAAGAAGAGGCCAAGAACACAAATGCATTTACAAAAGGGAAGGTTGTAAGCACTGAGAATGTTACTAATTTAATTTTACCAATGAGATTCTCAGAAAAACTTTAAATTCTATGGCACAAAATTATTACGATAAAGTAATTTTCATAGATACACCTTATAAGGAAATATTTTAAAGGGGATATTGTGGTAAATTAAAAATCTAGAGCTGAAATTTGGTGCACTCAGATCTAGAAATTGCATCCAACTCCTGACATGTGTGATTGATGCTAGCTACCTGTCCTTCCCCCAACACACAAAATCCACAGATGTTTATTTTCCACATAGAAAAGGCTCAGTGTCTGCATGGAACAAACACTTGCTCTCCCGTGTCTTTAAGTCATCTCTACAACAACTAATAGACAGTAAATGCTCAATTAAATTGTTTTTATACTTAAGTGAGGAACCATTATAAGCCTAAACATGTACATGTACCCAGTCCAGACATAAACCTCCTCCTATACCTCAGTCTACATGTGGTTGAATACAAGGTTTCAAACAAGGAAATGTCCTTCTAATTATTGTCAATAACTTACCTGAGGACTGGGGAACTCTCTACAGACAAAGTTAATAAGTTATAGAACACTCGAGTATTAAATAAAGAAAGACACTTCAGATAAGTTAGTGGAAAAAACCATTTAAATGAATATCTTATAAGAATGTTTCTCGGGCTAGAGAGATGGCTCAGGGGTTAAGAAAAATGACGGTTCTAACAGAGGACCCAGGTTCAATTCCCAGCACCCACATGACATCTCACAACTGTCTGTAACTCCAGTTCCAGGGAAACCAACACCCATGGAAAAACACCAATGCACATAAAATAAAAAATTTAAAAAAAGTTTCTCAACCCTAATAATCTTTATTTAATGAAAGAATTTATGAAATGATGATTGTACAGAATTATATCCATTTTAATTCCTGGAACTTTAGATTGGTAATTAAGTTCCTGTATATTGATGTCAAGATAAAACTTGTTTCAAACTATTACTTATTTTTTTCCCAATTGGATAGATAATAATATTACAAAGTCAAGCAAGAATAATATCCAAAACTAATTCCAAAAAAAAACCACAAGTGAAATGAAAGGAAGACGCTTGCATACTCTACCACAACATTTTCCAGGTTTGCAACAAAATCACGCAGAAACAATTCATCAGAAGGACAACCAATGAAAATGACAGAGTCTAGAAACACTGCACAAAGGAATAGTAACAATAAGAAAATAGAATAATGCGGTTTACAAAATTCTTTACATTAACCAAAGCTTCTGATAAACCTAGAAACATTTATTTAATCAAAAAAGCTACAGCATAGTCACTGGCTGACTACCATACTAAAGAGCCAGATATACCATTGAGCAGAAAACCACCAAACAAAAACTAAAGAAACATCTGAAAATTGTGTTTCATTAAATAAAAGAGATTTGGAAGTGGAGATTATAACACAGAAACAGTCAGAAATATAGGAGATGAAATGGACTATCACAAAGGAATAGTTCCCTGGAGGGACTCATCATATTTTAGCAGAAAACAGGAAAAGTACAGTCTTTGGATAGTAAATTAAGTGATTGTCATCCAAAGGAACAAAATGAAATAAAATTTGGAACAATGAAGGAACCAAGTCTCAGAGGCCACAGCCCATGAGAAAGCAGATGTAGCTGTCTATAGAGAAAGGATTCATGGAGAAGAAAACAGAAAGAAAAGATTTGAAAATAATCATTTAAAAGTCTAGAATTCAAGGAAAATATTAATTTACACCTTCAAAGAGCATAGTCATCTTCTTTTTTGTTAACCACTAAAATTATGTAACTTTAATTTTATTTTATTATCTTCTCACACACTATATCTTCACTACAGCTTCTCTTTACTCCAATTCTCTCAATCTCCCCATACCCACTTCTCTCTCCCCAAGATCTACTCCTTCTCTGTTTCCCTTAAAAAGGTAAAGTCTTCCCAGGGATATCTACCAAACATTGAAATAACAAGTTACAATAAGAATAGGCACATACCCACAAATCAAGGCTAGACGAGGCAACTCAGTAGAAGAAAAAGAGTTATGGGTCTCAAGAGCAGGCAAAAGAGTCAGAGACATTCTAACTCCCACTGTCAGGAGACCCAGAAGAACATCCAGCTATATAACCATAACTTATATGCAGAGGAACTAGCTCAGACCCATACAGAGCCCATGATCATCACTTCTATCTCCATAATCCCCTATGAGCCCTGCTTAGTTGATTCTGTGGGCTGATGCACAGTGATTTTTCAAGGGTGGGAAAGGCAAAGAAATCCAATACTAAAGTCTTTTATAGCCAATGCTTTAGATGAAACAAGAATGAATCCTGGAAACAGCTACGGAGGGTTGATACAAGCTCTGCAAAGGTGACACATGACCCAAGCAGGGGACTCTGAATGCATGATAGCATAGGGGTTGTCACTAGACATCATAAAGCTGAGCAGCTGGCATGTACCTCATGCATGTAATCCCAGAACTCAGCAACCAGCAGATATTGCTGCAGGAGGATGACATTTGAGACATCACTCTGGGTTTCTGTGGTGGTTTGGAAGACATTGCCCACCATACATTCAGATGATTGAATCCATGGTTACCCAGCTGGTGGCGCTGTTTGGAGGTATGGCTTTGCTGGAGGAAAAACATTCCTGGGGAGAAGCTTTGAGGCTTTAAATGTTACTTGCCATTCCCAGCTCATATTCCCTGCTTCCTGCTTGAGGTTCAAGATGTACACTCTCAGTTGCTCCCGTTACCATGCCTGCTGAGAGCTTGCAGGAGTCCCTGACATAACGGTCTCTTAGCCCTCTGGAACCATAAGCCCAAATAAACTTTTCCTGTAAGTTGAACTGGTTATAGTGGTTATCACAACAATTAAAAAGTAGCTAACACAGCTCTATATAAGAGCTTCCCAATTAAAGCAGGGAGACAGACTGCCAACTGAGAGCTCTGCAGTTCTATACCAGAGAAGTCATCTAATGAATAAAACGCCTCTTTGTGAGGATACTGTAGAATCCAGAAACCTATTGTCACCGATAGTGGATACATCTGAAAAATCCCACAGCTAAAATCATGATATAGTGAAAGGATTATGTTAGTTTCTTCTGTGCAAAGCAAAGACATCCCCACTTGCCACTTCCACTCAGCTGTGTCTTGGAGGTCCTTCATGGGGCAACTAAGTAAGAAAACAAATCCAAAAGCACCCATGTTCCAAAGGATGACATAATCTTGTGGGTAGAATTTACTGAAAAACCATTATAGCTAAAATGGTTTATATAAATTATAAATTTTATATAATTTTATTAATTTTAAGAGTAATGAGGAAAAAATAAAAGCATTTTGTACATCGGAATAATATTCTGAAAATTAAATTAAAGAAAACTTCATTTATAATATAATAAAAATAATAAAACATTCTTTTTTTGTAAATCTGTGGTAGATTTTTACACAACATCACTTAAATAAATGGAAGACCTAAATAAATCAAAAGATACACCACATTGAATGAAATGACTTGGTGCGATGCCAAGAATCTCTAAAATGAAAGTATTCAGTCTCAACTAAATTGTCCCTCTAATCTGGACTCGTGCCCTCCTGGAAGTCTGGAGTTGAATAGAAGTCACATGTGCCTTACAACAGAAGGAACATGTTGGAAATGAAGATTAGTAGGAGAATCCATACTTCTTATTTCAAGCCACTGAAAGATGAAGCAATCAAGACTGTGATAATGCTCAGATTTAAGTGTCTGTCCAAAGGATAGAATCAAGAGTTCTGAAAAGATGAGACACTTTATAGTCTTTTTTTAAACTAAGGTCTTAAAACCATCCATGGTGAAACAAGCACCTTTTGTAAAGCTGTTAACGATAACATGGAAGCACACGTGCAAAAGAATCACTTCAAACTGCACAGAAAAGTATCTGTTTGGAAGAAAATCTTTTACAATTATATTTATATAAGAGTTTTAAGTTTGAAACATAATATTTAATGTTGGTGGATTTGGCTTAAGCATTTTTTCCTTAGAGAAAACATTAAAGCGCAAGCAATCAAAGGAGCAAAAAAATTGCATTTCCTTCACATTAAAACCATTTATGCTTCAAAGGATACTGCCAAGAAACTGCAAAATGACTTAGAGAATGAGAGAAAGTATGTGGGAAGCACAGATCTGATTAAGGGCTGATATCCAAAACATAGGAAGGATTTATCAATGCAATCACAAATAACACAATTTAAAATGTTCAAAGGATTTGGAAGGGCATTTCTGCAAAGAAGATAAACAAATCACTAATAAACACATGGAAAACTTAACAACGTCAGTCATCAAGGAAATGCAAAACAAAACCACAGTGAGATACTACTTCACATCCACTAGAAGGGCAATAATCAAAGTCAAGCAAAGGCAAGTGCTGATGAGACTATAAGAATACACTCTCACATCTCTGATGAGGATGCAACACAATGCTGTGGCCAATCTGTTAACAGCTCAGGAGAATCTAAGGAATTAAAAACTAAATCTAAAGCTACCATATAACTTTCAATTCTGTTTCTTGACACATAACCTGGAAAACTTGAAAATATATTCCTATACAAAAACATACAAGTGAATATTCCTGAGAGAATTAATTACAACATTTTATTTCTACCATAAAACAACTCAGATTGCTCTCGGATTGGTACAAAATAGATATAATATGTCATAGTCATAATCTGGACTACTATTCAGCAATCAATAATAATGAAATATTAATACTGTAAACAATATGGAATGCTCTTGAAAACATTACATTAAATTATGAAGTCTAATTATAAAAGATTACAATAATGTGGTTCTATTTAAATCAAATCCCTCAAACTGTCAAATAATTGCTTAGAGATAGACATCCTATTAGTGGTCTGAGAATTCAGAAGAAGGAATGTTCAGAATGGATGGATAATGGTGTTGGGCTTTTTAAAGCAGATATAACTGTTCTCAAGTTGACTAGTGACAATGATTGTGTCTCACGATGCATACATAAAAATACCCAATTGCATATTTTTAAAAGTTGAATTTTATAGTATGCATTCAAAACTAAATAAAATGTAAAATATATTAATGTGACTTATTAACGGTGGAAGCAGAGACCATGTAAATTATCTCAACAATTATTTGATAAAATTCAGTAATTTTAGAATTAAAAAATATCAATAAACCAATAGCAGAATGAGTTTTACATAGATGGATAAGCAGTATCTACCATAGCAAATAAGAAGAAAATAAGACCCCACTATACATTTTTTAACATAATGAAATATTACCATCCTAGTTTCTGAGAGAGTCAGATGAAGAAATGTTGTGTGAATGGCTTGTTCATTTCCTGGCAGCCCAGACTACCAAATAATCACACAGAAACTATATTATTTAAATCACTGCTTGGCCTATTAGCTATAGCTTCTTATTTGCTAACTCTTACATCTTAACTTAACCCATCTCCATTAATCTGTGCATCACCACAANCAGAAACTATATTATTTAAATCACTGCTTGGCCTATTAGCTATAGCTTCTTATTTGCTAACTCTTACATCTTAACTTAACCCATCTCCATTAATCTGTGCATCACCACAACATTGTGGCCTACCAGCAAAATTTCAGCATGTCTGTCTACAGCAGCAGCTCTATAGCTTCTCCCTGACTCTGCCTTTCTTCTCCCAGCATTCAGTTTAGTTTTCTCTGCCTATCTACCCTATCTGGCCAAACCAGTTTCTTTATTAACCAATGGTATTCACAGATACAGAGGGGAATATTACATCAAAGAAACACTGGATATCATACAGAAAAGCTTCAGAAGATTCTACCAATGAAAGAAAGGAGAGTCTGTGAGCCACAGTATGCACTAGAGGAGGTGTGGGTGGAGCCTCAAATCCAGAGACAATTGTCACAGTGCTAGACTAATAGAGGGAATAATGCTGGCCAAGAAGTTTGAAAATCTGAAAAGAAACAATCCACTACCTGATTTTAAAGTAACTTAATCAATTACAAGAAAGAAACTGTAGTGGCATTTCAAAGGCATTTTAATAAATAAAGATTTCCTGAAGATCTGAGAGTAAAAGAGTTCCCTTGGTCAGCCTTACAGACCAGATTATGGTAACACACACCTTTAATCCCAGTAGCCACCTCAGTTGTCATAGAAATTGCGTGGTGCATGTCTTTAATCCCAGTGGTGCATGCCTTTGATCCCAGCCCTAGAGAAGAATAAAAGACAGGGCAAGACAGCTTTCAGATGCAATCTCCTTCTGAGATTCCAGGAGGTAAGATCAACATTTCACACTGAGGTCGAAGTAAGAGCTAGTGGATGGCTGTTTCACCTTTTGGATCTTTAGGCTGAACACCAATTTCTGACCCTGAGTTTTCATTTAATCATTCTTCAAGAAACCACAAATAAATTGGTGTCCAGGCAAAACAGGGTCAAGGGCTAAAAATTCAGAACAAAATCTCCTGTATGGCCAATAAAAACCACAGCCCCCACTTCAAACAATTTCTAAAATTAACCCCCCAACATAAAATTATGGAAAGAAATCATCTATTTAAGGTGCTAGAAGAAAAGAATATACAAAATAGACAATTGAGTGTAGTGAGATTATTCTTAAAAAGTAAAGGCAGGATGACAATGTTGGGAAAGGATCCCTAAATAGTTCACTACTTGCTGTGTCTTCCTTAAAGACTTCCCAAAGGCTCAGAGTGGATTCTTCTGGCAGGAAACACATCATGCCCAATGGGCTGAAACACTGTATAACACACACTACACACATGCAGTAAAAACACACCTCCATAGCTAAACACTGGCACCACTGTGGGTGATAAGCTAATGGTAAATTATGGTTAAAATGACCGCAGCTTATGTATCTGCAATACTATACTGACGAGGAACCACTGTATCCTAAGATTCCTAGAGATGTGGAAATTTATGCTTTTTTTGTGGTGGTGGTGATTCTTGGTTTTTGTATTTGCTTTTATTGTGGTTGTTTTGAGACTGGGCCTTATGAATCCCATGTTTTCCTTACACTCCCTCTGTAGTCTAGAGTGACCTTGAATTTCTAATCTTCCTTCCTCCACTTCCCATATTCTGTAGGTACAGGAGTATAGTTCAAGTCATACCTGGACCATATGCTGCTGAGAGTCAAACCCAGAGCTTTGTGCATCAAGTCAAGCACTCTACTAACTGAGCTACCTCTTGGGCACTGATTTTTGCTTTTCATGAGACAGAATTTCATTTATACATCCCAGACAGGCTTCATACTGGTGATCCTACTGCCTCAGCCCTCTAAATGCCAAGGTTAATATGTCACAGTCACACCTGGCTTTCTCAAGTTTAAAATTTTAATGGATACCATGGCAACTTCGTGAGTTGAGTTCTATAACTTCTAGGAGGCAGTAGTTCATTTTCATTCTTTTGCACATGAATGTGCAAGTTTCTCAGCAGCACTAATTATAAACATCCCTTTTTCCTAGTCTGTTCCCAGTACCTTTTCCAAAATGATGCAGCTGCTGGTTCATGAGTTTACTTCTTAGCTAGTCTATCCCTCTGGTGTACTGCCAGACAATTTCCTCAGGCTTACTGTATCTATTTGTGTTATTTTTGTTTGTCTGCAATTTAATGAAATTTTTAGCTGCTTCTTTTCTTGTTCTGTGAAGAATATCATTAGGATTTGGGGACTGTATTGATCACTGAGTCAATTACATGTTCTCAGTTCTTCTAGCCCATCATCAACCAGTTTTGGTTATTTTTGTTTATTTTCTAATTTTTTGTTTCTATGCATCCATCTATTCTTTGGTTAAATGTATTACTAGCTGCTTGGCTTTGCTGCATCCCTATAACAAATCCCATGTGATATCTGAAAATAACCTTTATAAGGTGTATCTATTGTATTGTGTGATTGCTTTCTTCAATTCTATCTCAAATGGTTTGATTATACAACAACGCTATTATTATGTTGTAACTTTGTTAAATTTATTTATTTTTGTACATATTTATGGTAACAACTTTATGATGTTTTTATATGTAAGATAATAGCCAAGGTATTAACAAACAGTGAAAATCTGACTTCTCCTTTTCCAATATAGATGCCTTTTTTTTCTTTGTCTTGACTGATGATTCTGGCCATGACTTTCAGTATTGTGAAAACTAAAAGCCATGAACCTGAGTGTCCTTGACTTGTGCTGGAGCCTAGGGAGAAGCCCACAGCCTTTCACTATTTAGTGTGCATACATACATACATATATATATATATACATATATATATATATGATTTTATTGTGTTGAGTTGTGTTCACTCTATACCTCATTTATATAATAAGCCTTTTATACTGGAGAGATATTGAATTCTCTGCAGTGGCTTTTCCCAAGTGAGATGATTGTGTGCATTTCCTCCATTCAGATCACACAAGTTTCATGCATTGATTTGTGTATGTTCATCACCATAGCACCCTGCGAGGAATCCCACATGACCACTGAATATAACTTTTACAATATGCAATATAGATACCATTTTCTTTCATTTGTTGAAGATTTCTTCATCTGGGTTCATCAAGATGTTCTCATCTAATTTCTTTTTTCTCATACTCTTTCTATTTTCATCATCACAGTGGTACTCATGACCAATGAAGTTTCTGGAAAAATTTTTCATTCATCATTGATCGGATAATTAGGAACTAGTGAATTAATTCTTTCAATATTTTACAAAACTTATCAGTGAAGGTTCCTGACTGGAGACTTGTTATTACTGATGCAATCTTATTGAATGCTGTTGTCTATTGATTCATGGTTTGTGTTTGGTAAAGATTATGTGTTCAGGAATGTGTGGTTTTTCTGAATTGTCAAGAGACAATTTAATCTACAAGGATAAATCATTTACAGTGGGTTAAATGCTGTGCCCACTTAGCAGAATAATCAGAGTGTCCCCTTTCTCGCATGCAGCATGCCAAGGGCATAGCATGCTGGCACCTAGTTGTACAGAATAATCTCTGATTACCTATTATATTTCTTTGTCACCAATTGTAATGTAGTCTTTCACATCTCTAATCTACTTAAGCATTCTCTTGGTTTTCTCATCTACCTAACAGTTTCTTCATTTATCTTTTTGCAGAGAATCAGCTCTTTAATTGATTGGTCTTCTTTATTTTTATCTGTATCAGCTTTTATTCACTAGTGTTGGTGGCTGTCCTTGTACTAGTTTGAGTGTGACTGGATCCTGCTTTATGATCTCCTTGATATACATTAGTAAAATTTCTGAGACAGTTCTCCTTTTCCTGGGTTGGATTGCTTCAGACTTTCTCCTTAGCTATAATTTTGCTGTATGCTTTGGGTTTCAGCGTCTTCTGTCATTACTTCCATACGCCTTAACAAATTGTGATTGTTGATCTATTTTTCTTAGATTATGTTGTAAAGTTTTGTGTATTTGTTCACTTCCAAATCTTGTTAGAAGTTACTCGTTTTATTGCATTGTTATTGGAAAAGATAGCTAGTACAATATCCACATACATATATATTTAGCTCAAATATATATATATATATATGTGATATTAAATTCTTTAAGAATTTTAAATAGTATGTTCTCATCATATTAACCTGCTTTTTCCTCTGACTACTCCCAGGTCTACCCCACTTCCTTATCCACCAAATATTGTGTCATTTATAATAAAAAGTCCATCAAATTCAATTTATGGGTATATATTCTTGGAGGTATGGTGTGCTACTGAAACTTTGTCCACTTACTAGAGATTATACTCTTGACTTTTCCTCTCCAAACAACTCTCAATTGCCAATAACTTCTCAGCTTCACCAGGGTATGAAGTCCCATGCTAGCATATGATATGACTTGAGCTTACACAGGTCTTGTGCACACTGTCATAAATGCTCTACCTTCATATGTGCAGTTGTGCCGGGAAGACACAGTTTCCCTTCAGTCATCCCAAACTCCTGACTTTTATACTCTGTCTTCCCCATCCTTCACAAGGATCCCTAAGCCTCAGGAGGAGGGGATATGATAAAATGTTCATTTAGTGCTGAGCATTACATAGTTTCTTATTCTCATCATCTTGGTCAATGGTGAACTTCTGTGTTAAACATCATCTATTATGAATATAAGTTTCCCTGAAGAGGACTGAGCAATGCAGCAATCTACAAGGATAAGCTATAAGCAGTCACTTTAATACTTTGTCCATTTAACAGAAAAGAAATAGGCTTTCCTCAATGTCCTGTGATATATCTAGACATAGGTGGTTCACCCAATAATGGTGTGAGGTAAGGTTTTCATCTTGTGTACAGGGGCTTAAATCCATTCTTAAATTAATGTTACTTTCATGATGTCCATGATACTATTGCACAGTGGGGCTGTTTCCCCAGGCCACTCATTGTCAGTTTGCAGGTTTGCAGCTATGTAGGAGTAATGATTACTTTTCTCCACAAACATCTTGTGCAGAACATCTCAGCACTTTACAAGTTAGCCAGAAGACATGAATGTCCAGGAGAGTATCAGTTTGATTTACTCAGGTTTTAAGCCCCAAATGTTCAGTATCTTCAATGATGTCTTCCCATCAAGTTCTGGGGTATAACCAATAGCATTGGCAATAGCCTCTAGTGCCTGGAGGTCTATGAGACCTCACTGCCCAACAATTCAAAAGAAATAACCCATTTCTTGAACTTGGATTTTTATTATTTTAGCCTGTTGTTAATATCTAGAATATTCAAATACAAGACAACTAAACATTAAGAAAACAAACAACCGAATAAAAAATGAGACTTGAAAGTAAACAGAGAGCTCTCTAAAAATGAATTTTTAAAAAATGTTCAACAACCTTAGCTGTCAGGAAAATGCAAATTAAAACTACATGAAGATTTAATCTTACCCCAGTGAGAATAGCTAAGCTAAAAACAAAACTGAGGACAAATGCTGACTTGGATGCCATTAAAAGAGAACACTTATTCACTGCTGGTGGGTGTATGAACTAGTACAGTTATAGAAAACAGTATGGAGGGTCCTCAAAAATCTAGAAATAGCGTTACCACATGATACAGCTGTACCACTCTTGAGCAACACCCAAAGGACTCTACAACTTATTCCAGAGATACCTGTTTACCCATGTTTTGTAGTGATAGGGGAGAGCAGGCCTGCTTTTCCTTCCGCCCAGCTCCCGCACGGCTAGCTTATACCCCGAAATAACAACACACAAAT
>LOEQ01002664.1:80645-117237 GCA_001685075.1 Bramus lutescens | reverse complement strand
GATATAATGGGCCAGGCAGTGCTTAAACGAATACAATTTGTGTGTTTTTATTTCAGGGTATAAGCTAGCCATGCCGGAGCTGGGCCGGACGAAAAGCAGGGCCCGCTCCCCTTCCCCTCATTACTACAGTGAAGAGCTGTTCTTATGATGTCCCAGCAATGCTCTGATGGAGCTCCATCTTGAGAGGCATGTGTTCAGGTGGGAATGCCTTTGTTTTCTGTATTTCTCAGACAGCCTTGACAGGCAGAGTTTTCTTGATTATCAGGGCTCTACCATCACTAACACAACATTTTAAAGCATGAACTAAACAACAAATAGCTTAGTATTGCTTTCTGACCAAAGGAAAAAATGGAGCTGGAAATATGTTAATAAAAATCCATCTATGAGATGTTCAGATGTTTGTATGTAATACTGCATACTTCTAAATAACACGAGAGCTAATGTAAACAATATGTAAGGTATTAAAAATACTTTCACTGAATGATAATTCTAATGTAACATAAAAAAACTTGAGTGATACAGTTGGATTACTGCTTGTCAGAAATATAGAAGTGAAGATGCAGAAAATAAGGAGCGGAAACTGATATCACTAGCCATACAAAATAATTACAGAACAGCTTAACATCAAACTGGGAGAAAATTCATAGATGGAAATAAGAAGATAACAATAACTAACAGTGAAAAAACAATTGTATAATCAAAAAATTAAGGGCTGGCGTAGGCAAAAGTTTCTTTCTCAAAGTCACTTGATCTCAAGTAACAGGCAGCTGCTTCCCAAATTACCATAACACAGAGGCTTAATATTAATTATAAATTCTCAGCCAATAGCTCAGGCTTATTATTAACTATCTCATCTATTTTAACTTAACCCATATTCCTTATTTACACTCTGCCACATAGTGGTACCTTTTCTTAACACGGTATATCCATCTTGCTTTCTCTGCCTCTGCCAATGACTCACAACTCCATGCTTCTTCTTCCCGTCATCATTCCTGCCTGGATACTGGTCAATCAATGTTTTACTAAACTAATTCTAGTGACAAAATTTAGAGTGGACAAGAGCATTATTCCACAGCAGGAGAGAGATGGTTTAGTGGTTAAGAACAATGGCTACTCTTCAGAGCTTGTTTGGAGGTTCTAGCAGGGGAGCACAGCTAATGGTATACCCTTAACTGAAGACTAGTCCTCCTCTATTCAGGGAAGGTCTTCTTCAACTGAGCATTCAGCTTCAAGAGGGAAGCACATGGAGTGGAGAGGGAGGAAAGGGACACCTGCCAAGCCAGCCAGATTAGCTGAATCAACTCTGGAAATCAATGGGGTAACAGATGTCACAGCCAGATCACCCTCACATCAAGAACAATGGCTACTCTTAATAAGCTCCTGGGTTGGATTACCAACACCTACATGGTGACTCACAACCACCCATAACTTCAGGTCCTGGGATTCCAGAACATTCTTCTGGCCTCCTAGGTATACAATCAGTATACTTACAGACAAGCAGGCAAAACACACACACACACACACACACACATATACATATATATAAAATAAAAAATTTCAAAAAGAAATTAATGAGAGGTCTATTACTTTAAGAAGTCCAGTGTAAGACATAGTCATCCAGTATAAGATATAGTCATCTAGTGTAAGACAAAGTCATCTAACAAGAATATGAAGAAAACAAAATGCAGATTTTGAATAACAAGGAGGAAAACAGAAAAACAAAATATGAAATTCTTGGATGCTAATGGCATAAAAAGACAAGGGCAACATCTGAATAAACTTAATCAAGGAATTCAAGGAACTTCCGTCATAATACCAAATCCACAAAACAGGCACACAAAAAGTAGAAAATCTGAATTGTGTATTTGACTTAAAAAAATAAATCATACTTAAAATACCACTTCAAATATAGCACATTTTCCAGATGGATATCTTTTAAAAATCTTTCTATTTTAAAAGTGAAATAAAAGTCATGTAAAAATTCAGTCTAGAGAGAGAAAAAATGAGAGGAAACTAAGAGAGAGAGAAACACTGTAGCTCATTTTCTGTGGATGGAACAAATGAGGGCAAAAGCCAATAAGAACTCAAAAAGAAGCAAAACTAAGATGCATATGGCATTATTAACACAAACTCAACCTTACGTAACACCTTGTAATTCATATAAATTATGAGCAATGTCACCGACCATCTTAGGCAAGTTCTGCTCAAATTTCAATAACGTTCAATTCATCATGTGACAAGGAAAAGAAAAGCAAAAGAAAGGAATCCTTTTGGAGCATACCGTAAGCCTCTCATCAAATTCAGCTTCTACTACAAAAGTTCAGCAAATGGAGAAGGAAAACATCTCATCCTCTGGAAGTGCTTCTAGCAAAAATGCTGTCCTGAATGGCAAATGTGGAATTTTATCCATCTAACGAGACAGGTAGATTTCATTACTACCCTACCACTCAATATTATACCAAGGCAAGCGCAGCAGAGACGTGATGAATATGTCAGGAGATGAGGACAATTTTGATCTCAAATGTCAGTCTGAAGACAGTGTTGTCCAAGCCAAGGACCACATCCCACTGGTATGCCAGAAGAATGACCTAGATACTGTGGCAAATCATTGGTTTTGAGACTATTTGTGTATAGTGTAAAAGATACGATGGCTTTCAAAGATTTAATGGATGTATCTCTAATTGTTAACTCAAGTGTGGGAAGTCTTGAGTCCTTTGAGAAATTAATATAGAGAACATGAAAAATCTGAACATCACACAAATTAATCAAGATTATCTCAGTTCAGCTATTATTTCTTCTATTTCATTGTTTTGTAATTTTAACAATATTTTGGTGCATTGACACAATAGAAATTTGTAAAAGGAGACTGTATGTTGGTTTCCCAGCTGCCCAGACATGAATAATGGCATAGAAACTATATATTAAGTACAACACTGTTTGGCCCATGGCTCAAATGTATTTCTAGCTAGCTCTTACATCTTAAATTAACCCATTTCTACTAATCTATGTATCACCATGATGGTGTGGTTTACTGTTAAGTTCTCATCATCCTTCCCCTTCGGCAGCTACCTGACGTCTCCCTCACTCCACCTTCTTTCCTCCTCTATCTCTGCTTGGATTTCCTGCCCACCTACATTCTGCCCTGCCATCAGCCAAAGTAGCATCTTTATTAACCAATGGTGATAAAACATATTCATAGCATACATAGAGGAATTCCAATCAGAGTTTTACTATATAACAGGAAAGCATTTACTTCAGGGAAATAATATAGCATTGTTTTCTCACTAAGATGAATGTCAAGGGCATTGGCAGGGTTCTTATTTCATGGTCTGGACCCTTATAATACATTCTTATGAAAACATAAGGACAGAAATGCAAATTTGTTCTTGTAATTACCAAAATCATTTGGAACAGCTCCATATGAATTCTCACTGTGGATATGCATGTAATCGTACTATATTTGACCAAGTTGTGGCATGCCAGTTTCTTCTAGCTGGATGTCTTAGTTACGTCCTTATTTCTGTGATAAAACACCATTACCAAAAGCAACTTGGGATGAAACAATTAGTTCATCTTACAGTTTTCAGGTCACACCCTATCACTGTAGGAAGTCAGGGTAGGAAACAGGATTTGAAAACTGAAGCAGAGAAGCCACAGAGGAACATTGCTTACTGACTTGCTCACCTTGACATTATCAACTGCTTTACTATCAATGGTTTCCTTATATCTTCCTATACCAAAGGTCAATGTGTGGCATAGCCTCCAGTAGACTTGTCTCTCCAATATCAATAATTAATCAAAAACACTTTATAGACTTCCCTACAGACTATCTGATGGAGGCATTTTCTCCATTGAGGTTCCTCTTTCTCGATGACTCTAACATGTAAAGTTGGAAAAAAATGGTACAGCCCCATAATCAGATTTTTCTGGAACTTCTATGCAGATAGATTTTTTACTACTACCTCCTCCCTCAGTGCTGCCAGTGCAAATGATGTAGTAAATCTATTCCAGGCATTCACACAGAAGTCCCTCAGCATTTCAGTGTTCAGAAAGGCTGAAACACAGATGGTGGTTATTTTTAATTTAAAAGCACATTCCAACATTCAAAAGAAAAACAGCTCTTTTTCTAGGAGTATAAAAGAAACTTGTATATGCTTAAGAAACTTAAGGGTTACTTCTTTGTGTATCATTTTATAATAATAGCCATATTTTAAAGTAATATATTACATTGGATTGACTATATGCTTGTCCTGTGAACAATATCACATGAAAAAATATGGATATCACCTCACAGACATACCATAGGCCTGTGTCATGGAAGGAAAGAAATACAACATTTTACTGTTACTATCATTGACAGACCTGAGGGGTCTTAGAAAATGCTTTATGGTGTTTAAAACATATAAGTACATGAACAATGTTTTAAATTCAGAAATCCTAAATACCAAATTTTTTGTAGTCACAAGTAACTAGGAGACTCACTCATCCAATTTAGCATCCCCAAAGCATATCCTCTATAACTGTTTAGGCTCTACATTTTTTTTTCACTTGCAAGATGGTATGAGCCTTAAATTAACTTTTTAAATTAAAATTATAAAACAGATGTAGCTACAGCATAATCTTTTCCCCTATATCATAATTATGTATACATTTACTTTTAAAACTGTTTTATATTTTTTGAGACTTGGTCTTGTTAAGTTGACCTGGCTGGCCTGAATTTTTCTGTGTAGACAAAGCTGACCTCAAGCAGGAAGCAATCGCCTAACCTCTGTCTCAAGGTCTAGAATTAAGGTACAACTCCATGTCTTCTTGACTAGCATATGGATCTCTGAAAATAATGTAGAGAGAAGTCATCTATACTTTGGCCAGTGCTTCTGCTCGCTCAAANAAAAAACTTGCGAAGCCACAGTGCAATAGCACAGGCAGCGCACTGGCAACCAGAAATCTCCTCTTGTAACAGACACATAAACTCCACCTTATACACACCCTGCACTGACTCCTGGGAATTATTCATAAGTTGTGCCTCAAATTGTACCACTTAAACAATGTGTGACTGGCTTTTAAATTGTCTTATTATTTCCTTATGGGAGCTTCATACATGCATCAGTGTACTCTGATCATATCCCACCTCCAGTCCACTTCTTTCATCCTTGCTCCTTCACTGCACCCTCCTCCACATAGTCTAGACTCAGGAGATTTTTGTGCGTTTCTTTACTTTTAATTTGCATGTAAAGTAATGCGTCTTCTTCTGGTGTTCTCATATATTTGCTCTTACAGATCATCCCTGTTCACTCTTCTGTCTTCTTTACCCAGCCACCCTGGAGTAGCTCCCCTCCTCTCTCACGTCACATATATGCTATGACAATTCTCTTCACAAAATTGCCTTTTTCTTTTCATGTTACTTTTTATGTTTTCATGACCTACACCTACACTCATACTACATATGTAGACATATAAAAATTCATCCTTTAATTAACTGTTGTTCATATTTTCAATTTCCCCAAACGTTCAGAGAGCACAAAATTGAGTTTTCATGTCATTCTCTCCCTAGGACTCCAACAGGATACAGACACAATTCCTATTAAATGTCCTGAAGATCCCTATTTGTCTCTTTGCCTTTCGCTTATACTTTCATTGCTTTGAGAGCAGTCCAACTTATGAACCTAGTCTATTTATAAGCCAATCTAAGTCATTGAGATCAGCCACAGTCTCACACCTTGTAAAGCTGTGTCCTGCCACTGGGGCTCAACAAGGTCACTAGAACTCCACTGAAGCCTCAAAGTGCTACTAAGTTATCATTTTTCTTATCTCTACAGGGGGAAGATTCCATTCTTTCTCAGAGAAATGGACACATCTCTCCAGGAATGTCTGTCATTGTCCTGTTGCCTTCTAACCTCTGATATTCTACAGAAGATATTCAGTTGTCCCTGGTGGTCCAGATGAGCCGATGGACCACTGATGATTTCCTGCATATTGCCTCTATATTATTCAGCTTTTGTCTCAAGGAAAGGCGGGCATTTTTTATTTCCATTTCTAAGCTTTTGTTTACTTAGACTGATCCCACCCACTTCATTCTATAACCTCATGAAACAGCCATGAGAGAGACTCTTTAATTTCTTGTTTAAAAGTCTTTCCTAATTCAAACACTTCAGAGGCAGAATATACCCTAATTATCATATTCAACTAGACTGAGTCATTGTTACAAACCCTGTCTTTATTCTCATTCAACCATGATTATTCTCTTCTCTAGCATAAAAGGTTGTACATAAGGTATGTATTGCTATAATTTTTAAAATAATACTTATATTAATTCTTAAAGGTTTCCTTACATTGTATTCCAATCATATTCACTTCTCCCATACTTTTTTGAAGTATTGTTTCCTTTTGATATCTCAATTTGGCCTCAAATCTGTAGTACTATTTCTATCTCAGCCTCCAAGGGTGCTGGGAATATTGGTGTGACCCCCACACCTCACTATTTTTGTCACTTTACCTCATTCTCCCCCCACCACCGTCCTATTATTTCCAAATCTCTGGATCCTTACAGGGGCACAATGCTCCTTTTCACTCTCTTCCCCCTGTGTTCCTCTAGTCAATCATAAGAAACAGCAAGGTGACTCTGCCATCTTCTTTTCCCTCTACAAATTCAGATGTTACCATAGATACTAACATCCTAGGTGTTTTCACCTTTGCTTGTCTTCTATTTTATGGGCAGGTTCTTTCTTGGATAACAGCTAATCTTAAATTACATGCCTTTTTACCTAATACAGAGGCCATATAAGAAGAGGCTACTTCCAGAGATTGTAACATATTCCCTAGTCCATTAGCTATTAAGGAACCACCCTATTCATATGGTATACTGCATTCATCAAGGAAACAGTCCTCTACCCTATTCCATAACACACAATGGAAGGTGGTGACCTTGGGCTTCTCATCACATTTATTCCTTATTCAGACAGAGTAGCCATAGTTGCATGATTTATCACCCATAACAGAGTCAATGTAACTGTTTACAAAGAAAAATGTTACTCTATAGTGTTGGGTAATTACAACCATATTGTGATAGCAATGGTATACTCCCCATCCTCAGACAGAGTAGCATCAATTTAATTGCATGTCTCATCACCCATATTCAAGACAATACAACTGTTATGACCATCGCTGATTCTATTGCATCCCTTTTTGAGCATGCAGTATGGGACTTTCCTTGGGAAGACATAAACAAATAGCTTTCCCAGATAGGACCCTAAGGACAGGTCAAATAAGTGGTCTAACCAGGTCTAGTTTGGTATATACCAAGGAAATATGAGAAACTATTTATTTGAATGCAGATGGGAGATGGGTGCAAGAATACTTACAAAAAAGGACAATTTATTGTCATATACAACATCAACAAAGAGTCCTTTGTCACAACAATCACTAATCACTTGTACTTATTCAAGAATGGACCCAACCTCATTTATCTTATGCACTCAATATTACCCACTGTTCCTGTGTTGGCTAGTGGGCAGGACCTAAGCCATTTATGTGTTGCCATGTGTATCCTATGAGCCCTTATGCTTCTGTAAGGAAATGTTAACAAGTTTAATCTTATGAGGATCTCACATAGACAAACTACTGCTTAAGATTCAAGACAATCTCCATGCCATTACTAGAAGACAGAGCTTCAAGAAAATAATTCTCCAATTAATCCCTAATAATTCTTTGAAATCCACTGCTGTTTGTTACGATGTCTAAGTTTTCATCTAAAGTTTTATTAATTTATCTTTTATCTCTTCATTTTGGTTAGTTTAGATAATCATTTGCTAATATTGTTTTTTTTTTCCTTTGGACAAACAAATTTGTTGTTCTGCATCTCCCTGATTCTATTTCACTAATCTCCATTGTGGTGGGGTTTTTTTTGAAGTTAAATATAAACAGTAAAATTCATATCTGAAAAAGTAGATGTCTAGCTACAATCATAATAAATAAAAGGTCATTTCATGTTAATAAAAGGAACAAGTACATTAAGAATAAGATGCTACTAAAACATATAGAAATATGTAATGATCATATACCCAGTTTCATAAAGAAATGCTAGAAGTCATGAGGACAGATGAATGCAGATATAATAATAATGCATGGCCACAATAAGTCCTGTCATCAAATTAAGAGTCACCCAAAACCAAATCAAAGAGAAACTATTGCCCTGAACTGCACATGAATCCAATGGATTTCACAGAGAGTTGTAGAAATTGATGATTTTCAAATGTAAGATGCACAGTCTTCTTAGAAACACATGGAAATTTCCTCCTAAACAGATCACAGTTGATGATATATAGCCAGTATCAAAGGGCATTTTACAAAGAATAATCCACCATTTCTTATCAGAAGATAATGGGATAAAGGTAGAAATCATTATCCAAAGGAGCTATCCAGAAACTATTCAAACACTGCAGCTGATCAGTACAGTCTTTAGGGGTCAATAACAGGTCACTGAAAAATGTACGGAGGAAATTTAACTCCTAGAATGAAATCACCCACATTGAAGGAAAATCAGAGGAAAGGCTGCAGAAATAGTTCTGTAGCTGAGAATGGTGTATGTCTTACAACAGACCAAGTGTGTTCCCAACGTTAATATAAGGTGTGTCACAACCACCTCAAACTACAGGTCAAGGGGGTCTGAACTCTCTGTTAGCTTAGGCAGGCATCTGCCCTCACAGGCATATACCCACACAGAGGCACACTTACACACATAATCAAATTCAAAAATTTTTGTTTCTTTGTTTATTTTTTAAGACAGGGTTTCTCTGTGTAGCTTTGGTGCTTGTTCTGGAACTAGCTCTTGTAGACCAGGCTGGCCTAGAACTCACAGAGATCCTCCTGTTTCTGCTTCCTGAGTGCTGGGATAAAAGGCATGTGCCATCACCACCCAGAGAATTTTTAAATATTTTTTAAAATAAAGAAACAAAGATATAAAATAAATAACTTAATGGTATGGCTGAAGATCTAAGGAAAATACCCTGAACTTGGCAGATGGAAAGTGGCTGGATTTCATATGTGTGATGTGTTGTGCTGGAATTTCACACCAGCTGCTGCCTAATCAATAGCCTGTACCGCTTTTCTGCAGAGTGATGCTTTAACATATGGATGTGCTACAGTTTCTGTAACTACTCAGAAATTGAGAAGCATCTGGATTTTTTGCCAGCTTGGGCATTTATGTCAAAAACAATAAAAACTGTTTTAAATTTTTGTACAGTTGTTTCTGTGTATGTGAACATGAGTCTTTCCCTTGTGGTAGTAATGCTTGGAGATACAACTTCTGGGTCATACAATACATGTGTTTAGTTTTAGGAGAAATTGCCAAATGATTTTTCAGGATAAAGCCAGCCTTTCATCCCTGGAATAAACGCAGCACGGCCAAGGTCCACGCTCCCATTCATATGAGTTTATATACTGTCACAGTCTCTTGCTAACATATTTAAAGATCCTTGCAGACACATTTGTGACTCTCTTAGTCCTTCTCCTTTGCAGTTGTGTCTTTTTCTGGCTTGGGCATCACAGTCACACTTGGTTCTAAAAATGTTGGGGGAATCTCCTTTACTACATTCTCACAAACATGTTGAGTTTGTTTTAGTTCATTTTAAACATTTAGAATATTTCTGTAGTGGAACCATCTGGGACTAGAAATTTCTTTTTTGGTGGTTGTTAAATTTCAAATTCAAATTCTTTTACAGATATAAGGCGGCAGCGAGAGTGAGCTGCTGTGCAGCGATGATTCATGATAGAAGTTGGAAAAGGCATCATCTAAGCTGTGAGTGATTTAGGTATTGAGTTGTTCATAGACTCTCCCCATTATACTTTTTGTTGTCTATACAGTCTGGGGGAAGCTCCCTCATCATTCCTCATATTGCCAATGTTTATTTTCTTTAATAACTTGTCACTCTTACTGGAGATTTGTCAGTGTTCCATTTCATTGACTTTTCTCTATTCTGTTTATGTTTTCAATTATACTTATTTCAGTTTATTATCATCATTGCCTCCCTTCTGCTAGCATTGGGGGCAATTTGCATTTAATTTCTATGACCTTGATGTAGAAACGGAGATAACTGGATTGAGCCTCTCTCTCTTTCCAGAGGTGTGCACAGATTGCCGTAAACCCCTCTTGGCTTATCCCTGGCCTGGGTTCGCTTCTGCTGTATGTTCACTTGAACCCAAACTGACTAAGCTTTGTATTATTTCCCAAGCACTTTAAGATTTAATATTATCCTTCATATAGTTGTTTCTGGTTTGTTTTTATAAGTGTGTGTGCATCTGTGTGTGTGTGTGCATGTATGCATGTGTGTATGTGTGTGTTGTCAGGTGTGGTGGCAGTAAGTGTAGGAACATGCATTCCATGGCATGTGTGTAGAGGTCAGAGTAAAACTTTCAGAGTTGGTCCTCTCCCTTCACTGTTAAGTGTCAAGGATCAAACTTAGGCAGTGATATTTACAAGGCAAATATATTTACTTCCTTTACCTGCTGATCCTATTTGCTAGTTCCACAGAAAGTATTCTTATCAGACCTAAAGTTATTGATTTACTATGTAGAACAATGCATTCCTCATGATATAGCTGAAAACATCACAGCAACTGGGTGTCAATTAGCAAAACATTATAGCAAAGTATTGTCACATAAAGAGACAGTGAAGAGAGCTCTGGGCAAGTGACTTCCATCCAAAGCTGTCTAGGGTACAGTCAAGAAAACATTCATGAGTTGCAGCATCAGAACCATGGCATTTTTCCATTCCCTTGCACTGTAGAATTCAGTACCGGCTAGAACTATCCAGCCAGCTACGACAAAAATAGACTAGAAAGAAATATTAAGGACAAGTTTTGGGAGTGGGAGATGGCGTCTGACACACACAAGAAGCCAAAGTTTGTGCTTCACACATCAGCCAACAAGAGATGAATGGAGTTGCCTAGGAAAGAAAATAGATGTCAGATTAATAAACAAATCCATGGAAGAATGCATGAAAAGAAGAACGTGATTAAAAAGAAAAGTAAGGTAGCATGGCAATGTCATATTAAATAAAGAATGTCAATAAAGAGACTAAAAATTATAAAAATAAAAACCACATAAAAATATCTGGAGACAAAGGCACAGTGTTTGTGAAAAGCCATGTGTCTATGTTCCACTGATGCTTGAAAGGCGTCCTAAGGCTACATACCAGGAAAACCATAGTCTTTTCAGCAATAGATTCTGAGACAATAGCAAGTGACGTTAGCACAGGTGACATTGAACACCTATCTCTTAACTTAGGAAAAACTTCACAGAAAATAGATCAAAGATCTAAATTCAAGAGATGAAAGCATATAAAAACCTTAGAGGAAACTTATAAGTAACTCCCTTTGACTATCTCTTTGACAATATAGTCTTAGAATATCAAAAGCATAATCATGTAAGGAGAAAAGAAAGACAAGCTTAGCTCTGTTAGCATTTAAAGTGGGCATACTTCAGTGATCACCATCTAAACCCAGAAAGGACAACATGTATAACTGATGAAAACATTTACAAATTTTATAAGGGTCCTGGGCCTAGGACACATAAATAACTCTTCATAACTTAATAATAAAATCAAACAACCTTATTTTAAAAGTGGGCAGAGAATTCAAATAGGTACCGCTCCAAAGAAAACAGTTAGGCAACCATCAAGTACTTAAAAAGACATACAACATTACTGATCATCAGGAGACTTAAAATAAAATACATCATGAGATTTCACTGTCTACTAACTGGGATAACTAGAGTCACATGATGTAAGAATGTAAGGATGTGAAGAAATCAGGGACTTCAAACATCCTCTGCTGGTTCTATCAGAGAGAACTCAAGACAAGTGAAGATACATCCACAAGAAACCTGGTAGACCATTGTTGGTACCATGAGTCATAGTTGTCAAATTTTAGGAATAACTTAAATGTCTACCATTTAGTCACAAAACTAACTAAATGTATAATGCATGCTACAGCGTGTCAAGTGAAAATATAGTAGACAATTACATTTGCAAGAAAAAAAAATAGAACAGGTGAGTATGCATTGGTATGAATTACATTGCTACTTGCTTAGGGCAAGATAAGTAAGTAGTCAGGGATCAGAGGATTAAGCCTGTCAGTGATTTCTAAAGTGACAAAAGTGACCATAAATTGACTGGTCAAGGGTGAAGGAACAATAACAAGAGAAATCAACAACCTTCATATTTTCACAGGTGAATTGTATAACACTTAAATTATGACTCCATACGTCCTTTTAAAATGGAGCTAAATCTAAATTTTCATGGAGGCAAAGTTCTTAGTAAGGCCTGGTGTCGTGGCACAGGGATCACAAGCTTGATTCCTAGATTCATGGGGTCTAAGCTGGTATCAAGTCTACTGGTGCCAAGCTGCTTAGGGTATTTTGGTGGCACTTCTGCTATCTGGACATATAGGTAGTAGCCTATTGTTTCAAGCACCTGAAACTTGGTCTGTAGAATCCTGTCTGTTGCTCCAGACTGGCTACCAAGAATGTCTAGGCAAGCTTTTCTGTTGAAGGTGATCTTCAAATGCAGGCAGAAATTACTTCTTCTTATGTATGTATATTACAGCAAAATTACAGAATCAGGCATGTAGTACCAACAAAGAGACAAAATAATGTAGAGTTAGCTGTTCATTAAGAAGCCAACACCTAGGAGCAGAGACTTGGAAAGTGGGCAAAGGCATCAGCCACCAAATCTGACAAGCTTGAAAGTACCAGCTCCCACTAGCTGTCATCTTATGTTAACACACACGCTGTATCATTGTGCAATCACACACATAGACACACACACACATAAAATAATAATAATGGAAGTCTAGAGATGAACTAATGATAATTCAAGAAAATTAAAGAAGTTTCTTAAAATATAGAAAAATGCATAGATGTACACGAGTAAGAAAGAGAACTTCAAAACAGGACAGGAATAGGAACTATGACCATCAACCAGGCAGGCTTCCAGAGCTGAGGGATGCAACACATAGAGAGAAGACAACAACAGCTCCACCTCTGAATCAGGAATGGAGAAGCATCAAGACAGGAAGATAAACAATAAAGACAGAATAACAAAGGGAACAATAAACTACTGGGACATGTGTCATGCCATTAACTGTATAGATATGCACATTTCAGAAGACTTAGGAGGATCAGAGACAAAGAAAAGCACCAGAGGCTTAGCTAACCAAATCCTGTCCCAAAACTTCCCAACTCCATGGAAGAAATGAGTTATTCACCTTTAGGAAGACTAGATGATTCCTTGCAGATGGAGCCTATATCTGTTTATAGTAGGGAAAAATTAACTGCCAAATGTCAAGGACAGAACTGTGAAAGTGGAATTAAAACAGCTCATTTTCCACTTCCATTCCCTTGCAGTAGACCTTCAGCAAAAACCTTGCTGCCTGGGATGAAGTCGAACGATGTCTTCAAAGTCAAACAGAAAAATAAAATGCCAACCACGAACACTATACTTGGCAAGGAAATAAATGTGCTTTAAAAATCAAAGAGACAATTATTTTCCTAGACAAAAAATGAGGGAGCTTTTCATTTTTCTTTTTCAACTCAACCTGCCTCAGAAAAAAAGTTAGCAGAAAGTGTTCAAATCAAAACCAAGGGCAGTAAACAGTGACATGAAAGGATCCTAGACACAAGTGTAGTGGACATGAATGCGCAGATGAGAAGAGCACAATAAAGAACTGAAAAGGTTGCATGCAAATCACTTTTAACCAAGGAATAAATGTTAATAGATAAAAATATGAAAGAAAACTAACCACAAAATTTGGTTGATCGATACAGAATATAACAAGATATGAATCTGATAACTATAACATCAAGTTGGACTGAGGGTACAGCATGCAATTATTGTACACAGATGGAATAAAGTGTCGTCTCAGAAAGTGAGCCCATGGATGAGAGTTTTTGTGGCATTTCAGAGTTGAGTGCAAGAAAGAACCTCTGGTAAGTACAAAAAGACAAAGAAAATAATCAAAGCAGATCTGAAAGGATGACACAAGAGTATTAGGCTGGAACAAAAGAATTTAAAAGAGAAAGCAGTTCTGGAGATGGCAAAGTAGGCTTTACGTGGGAATAAATTCTTCAGATGGTAAAGAATGAAAATTAACAACCACAAGACATAAAGGAGAAGGCTGAGCTGTAAAAGAGGTCCCAACTGCTTCTTTTCCAGTGTGCACAGACTGAATGTAAATTGCAAGAAGAAATCCAACATAAGTAAGCGGTAATCAACAGCAGCAGGAAAAGGCTGAGCTTCAATCAGACATTACCAACTCAAGTCAGGAACTATCACAAGGCACAGGAAGATCATCACATCCCAATAAAATAGGACCTTCAACAAAAGTATATAACAAACAACATATATGCAGTCAATACCAAAGCAAGTATACATACAAAGCAAACACTGACAGTGCTAAAAGAGATACAAGTAAAAAAAATAAACAGTAATAGGAGGAGACAGCAATATCCCACGTAAGATAATTGACACATGGTTCAGACAGGAAATTAGTGCAAGCACAGCTTAAACTACACTATATAACAAATGCACCAAAAAGATATGTGCAAAATATCAGGAGAGTATACCTTCATCTCAAGCACACACTGGTTGCTCTCCAGGATGATGCCCTGGGTAATAGAATTTATCTTAACTGATTTTAGAAAACTGGGATCACTCCAAGTATGTTTTCCAACTATGACAGAGTTCAACAAGAAATCTATGTCTAAAAAGAAGAAAACAAAGAAGAAATGCATAAAAAGAAACAACATACTCTTGAACAGCCACAGAGTTAAAGCAAAGTAAATAGAAAATTAGAAACATCATCAACACAAGTGAAAAGGAAGTCTCAGCATGCTAATATTTGTGTGATATGCTGCAAAGATTAAGGAGTCCATTGTGGGCCACTGCTAATCGCCTCCATCGCTTGACTAGCTACGTGACTATGGGAAAAGTACTTAATTCTTCATATTCTATCCATTTTCTCTCCCAAGAGGACGGTGAGGTAAGTAATGATGTGGAAGTGAAATGTCCCACATGGGCTCATGTATTTGGATGCTTCTATCCCCAGGCAGTAGCATTGTTGGGAAAGACTGAGAAACTTTAAGGGCGTGGGCCCTGGGTAAAGTGAGTTATCTCTGAGTGGGTCTTTAACCTGCTCCAATATTTACCCAATTTCTATATCTCCGCTGCCAAGATGTGAGCAATCTGTTTCCCTATGATCTACTCCTAACATCATAACAGAATCCTACCATGATGGACTACTTCCCCTTAGACCATGAGCCAAAGTGCATCTTTCCTACGCCAATTGCTTTTATTGGATCTTCTCTCACACCAACAGGGAATGGAGCTATTAAAAGAACCTTAGTACAGTATACAGTGATACACAGGAAAACTAAGTATTATAATGAAGATAAGACTGTTGATGACAGTGTCACCTGATCAGCAACAAGACTCCATCCTGTACACCTCTGCTTCCTTTAACATCATGCATAGATGCCAGCCAGCACTAGGAGTGGTCCCTGTAGCTTCTAGTGAAGCAGCACCCAAGACTCTGCAGGGTTCCAGGTTGGGTCACTGGTGACCTGGTGCCTATCTCCATTCTTCTCCTTGAATGGAAGAGATTCTGGGAAAGCACAAAGCTGGTGGCTCTACATTAACATAGCAAAGACAGGATGGGTGTTGATTATTACAATTGCTAAAATTATTTTGAAGTTCTGGTGAAACATGGTCTTTTATGTTATATATACTTCTTAGTTACTATATACTTGTCATGTCATATCAGAGTACTATTATCATCGATGTGTTGAAGTGCATTTCCTGCATAATCCAAGCAAGGGACTTGTTTCTAAATACTATAGCAGTGTGACTATCATGAAAGATATAAACAGGGGATAGAGAGACAGCTCAACAGTTAAGATCACTGACTGCCCTTTTAGAGAATATGAGTTCCATTCCTAGCAGCCACATAGTGGCTCACAAACATCTATATCACCAAATTCTAGGGAGGCAGATGCACTTTTCTGACCTCCTTAAGCACTAGGCACATTCATAGTACATAGACATACATGCAGGCAAAATACCCGTACACATAACATAAAATAATAAAATTCAAAAAGATATAAACATACATTTTAGTTAGCATTGCATTTATTATAAGTAATAAGATTTTGAAATATATTTCCTAGGGCTGGATAGATGTCTTGGTGATTAAAGAACTGTCTGCTCTTACAGAGGAGCTAAGTTTGTTTCCTAGAACCCACATAGTGGCTCACAACCCTCTGTAAGTCCAGTTCTAAGGAAATACAACACTCTTATGGCCTCCATGGGCACTGGCATGTGTAGTGTATAGACATTCATGAAGACGAAATATCCACACACATATAATAAAATATAATAAAAATTAAAATTAAAACAAAATATATTACCTGTCAATTTCATTTCTTTCTCCATAAATTATTCATTCATACATTTTATAGGTTTCCTATCTGGTTGATCACCATTTGGTTAAGTTATGAGTTTCTTAATGCTACATATATCTGTGCAAAATTTTCTATTACTCTTGTTCTTAATGTATTGAGACTTTCATTGCATAACTTCTATGCTCAGTGTCAAGCCTTTAGAATCCATTATTCACAGAATACATAAGCTGTTCCTCTGAACCTTTCTGTTTTCAGGTTTAAACCTTTCATTCCTTGTGAAATTATGTCTTCATGAAGTGGGAGGTAAAGATATAATCCTAAATTTAACAATTACAAAGATAGGATCTTTCAAGGTATCCATATTTTTGCCATTAATTTACTATACCAACTTATTTATGGTCTTAATTCTTCACCCATTCAAGTTTATATGTTTGTTTCAATTCATTCAATTTATTTAGAAAATTTAGTCTTAGCCACCTTGATGGCAAGTTGATTAATTGACTTTAATATTTTATTATTTCTTTGATCCCATGACAGGTTATTTATCAGATTGCTTTAAAATTGCTCCATGACTTAGAGACAATGCTATTAATTTATAAATATGTTTTGGAAGAGTAAAAAAATCTTTTAAATCTTAAATATTCTCCATTTGGAGCATAACTTTGGCTTTTTGATACTTGGGATTCATTTAATGTATGTCAAATTTTTTCTTTATTTCATGTGGCTTATTTATATTTGCTGTTATATTTACTTATAAATACTGTATAATCAGTGTTGTTCCTGTGAATGAGATTGCTCCTGCATATCATTTAAATATTTCTAATGTGGGAAAACAATTTTAATATGAAAATAATCTTAATGTGTTAATATAGCCACCAACCAAATGACTAAATTTTCTTCTTAGCCTTTTGCAATTTCCCAGAAAGACAATTATATAATCTATAAATTATACAGGGCTTCATATATAGTATGAATATTGTTAAATGAATTAGTAAGTGATTGGATACACATCAAGTCATATTCAAGAAGATGCTGCAATAAAGTGAAAATATACTCAGAAAGTTGTATTTGTATGTTAAAATATTAGTTTAATTTCTTTGTTCTCTCTGTCAAGCTGTGTAAACCTTAGTTCAATGTAACTGGAGACAAAAAGAAAGCAACTTGACGTATGTTTGGTTTCCACGTAGGAGGCAAAGTGCTGGGCACAAACAACATATCTATCTAAGACTGAAGACTTGCAGACAACAAGTGAACCTACAGTTCACTGAGTCCATTTAAGAGAGTTATCCATACCAAAACCAGTCTCAACAAGGTTCAACTGGTGATGAGAAAGAATGGACATTGTGGAGTCTATCAGAAAAATACCACAAGACACCACTAAACATCCATTGTAAGTCAAGAAAAATATACTAGTATGGTACTAGGCAAAAGAATTGCTGAATAAAACACAGGGAGCCATATCAAACATTCTAAAATCCAGGATGCCCGAAATCTCACAGTGGTGAGACTGTGGCTTTTCTGTACCCTGCTTATATCATATTGCATGGGCCTCTCAGCACTTTATCAGGTTTCTTTTGATTATGTATTGCATCTTACTGGCACAAAAGAAAGTTAAACAGGGTTAAATAGGAACAATGTTTGTATCTTCAGGACATTTATGTCCCAGAATAGAGCAGCAATGATGGACGCAATGGAGCACCATTCTCCACTATGCGTTCTCCCCAGGTCCCACTTGTCATCATGAACTTTATCGTCCATTTTAGTTTCAACATTTCCTGTCTTTGCAGCTTCCTATTTTATAGATAGCTAAACAAGAATGCTCCATAGACCTCTGAGTATACACTCCTGCCTTTTGAGTGACACTTTTTGTCTTTGGGGTATATGTACTTAAGTCATGCAGCATTATCTGTCACAGGAGAGTGTTCCTTGTGGCTGTGGTCTATGTTGTGTGAGGAAAAGCTGAAGGACGCCTAATTCATTTACTAAGAATTGGAAATGGCATGGATATCTCAGTATGTCCTTCACTTTCAAATACTTAACTATTTTTTTCTATTCAAATGACAACTTTTGGGAGTTTCTGACAAATGACATAATGCAATGATATCAGGTAAATGTGGTGAAGGAATAACATTGCTTTATCATCTCACCTTCTCTGGGTCTTGATGAAAAAGGCTCTGCAGCCAACTTCCCAGGTTAACTTGAATTCTCTCATTTATCTAGAAAGAAAACAGCAGTGGCATTATGAAGACATGGGGTCGCACAGCATACAATGACCACATTCTAAAGCAAGTCCTGCTCACTGCCACTTGAATTTTCAGGGGCATTTCATAAAAGCTCTACTAATTTTGCTTTGATGTATAATTATGGAAATTTTCATAAGGGTTTTACCATGGCACTAGGCATGGCATCAAGCCCAGGAGGAATTAGGAGTTTATTGCAGACTGACAGCTAACTCATAAAAATGAATGACATTCCATATCCTCACAACTCATCGGCCGTTGAGGATGTTAATAGCTTACTTTATCTTTCTTTTCAGTATAATGAGCCAGGCAATGTAACAATATGTAGCACAAAAAGGAATATTAGGAAAACCAGAATTGATGCAAAAAAAGTAACATTTAACAGCCCTCAGACATGATTTGGATTAAAAGTTTCAATTAAACCAACATTTAAAGCAAAGCTTTATTGGGCAAGACCAATCACTTCTTTGAAGAACATTTACCTGAAGACACACTTAACTCCTCAGTCTCTGTTTCTAAAATGCTCCACTCTTCTTGCTCAGTTCAGCGTTATGAAATCCATCGGATTAAATGGATCACAGAAGATCTCTGCATGGAAATGATTGTAAAGATGGCTTTTGATCACACAACTGAGGCAATCTTATCTCCATGAAAACTGTTCTCTTGCCCATTGACCTTGGATTTCCACCTGTAGACAATTTTGTTTCTTATTTTGAATTGGGAGTTTTCAAATTATATAAACATGTAGATATACGTTTGTAAAGGCGCTTTCTTCATAACTTACTAGATATAGGTAAGGAAAGTCCAGAATAAAGCAATTTCCTGATCAGAGCATTTTTCAAGCTCATCTACCAGCTAGTCCATGTTCATTCTCTATTGTTCAGACATCGCCGCTTTAAAAAAAAACTTTTTAAAAGAATTTGAAATGAAAGAATTAGAGAATTCTCAGGCAACGCAAAAGGCTGAAAACACTTGAAAAATATCAACATCAAATGCAAATCAAAACTCCTTTATGATTTCATCTCACACCTGTCAGAATGGCGAAGATCAGTAAAACAATTGACAGCATATGCTAGTTAGGATGTGGGGAAAGGGGACGACTCATCCATTGCTTGTGGGAGTGCAGACTTGTCCAGCCACTATGGAAATCAGTGTGGAGGCTCCTCAGAAAAGCTAAAAGTTGATCCACCATAAAACCGAACTATTACATCCGTGGACGTGTACTCAAAGAACTCTACATCCTACTTCAGAGGTACTTACTTATACATGCTCATTTTCTACATCATAAAAGCCAGAAAATGGGAACAACCTCAACGGCTACCAACTGACAGAAAAATAACAAAACGGTGGCATATTTACACAATTGAATGTTATTTATATATGAAGAAAAAACTTGCAATTAAATGTATGGATTGCTTTTTTAAATCCCTCAGTGAGGTAACCCCAAGAGATAAATATTGCATGATTGCTCTTAAATGTGAATATTAGCTTTTAAGCTTTCAATATATATGTTACACTATGATTGCCACAGAGGTCAGGTACCTAGTAGGAATAACCAAGATGGTTCAGGTGTTCTCTTAGAGGAAGTAGAATATAGTGTTACAGAGAGATAAATAGGAAACAAGAATATGATTATTAAACTGAGAGGAGACTGGGAAAGAAGGGTAAACGGGGGAGTATGCAGAAGGTCAACTAACACTAAAAAGCATTGAAAACACCATGTGGAAACCACTACCACTACTGTTGACATTTATTGTAATACCTGACTCTGTGTTACCCCCGGGTACAGTTTGCAAGCCACTGTACCGTACGCGAGCTGGACAAGGGCCTGGAGATTGAAAGAACACACAAGAGACCTGGGTCATTCTAAAGGAGATCAGCCGAATGCCTTTTATTCAACCTTGGGGAAATCCTTATATACCNGAGCTGGACAAGGGCCTGGAGATTGAAAGAACACACAAGAGACCTGGGTCATTCTAAAGGAGATCAGCCGAATGCCTTTTATTCAACCTTGGGGAAATCCTTATATACCTCACTGCTGCACAAGGATTTCTGCCCAGGCAGGTGGGAAATTATCACACCAAAGATGGAGTAAACAATGCCCTATAGCTAATCACCAGGCGGGGCAGAGGGAGCACAGGAACAAACAGAATGTTTTAGTTAGCTGACCAGAAACTGTCCTCAAGATGAACCCCAGGAACAAGGGTAGACCAGGGCCCTACAATTTATACAAAATGAAAGAGATTGGGTTACATTTTATTGAGTCACTAGACAAAGGAGTTCTACAGATTCTCCCAAATACCATAGGCTATTGCCAAAGCTATTGTTTGCACTCCACAACCTGACGAGAAGACCTTGTTACTGAAGACACTATTTACTTATGGCATTAAACATGGAGAAATCGAACTGCTGCCTAAGTAGGAACTTTAGACATGCTGACTAACATTTACAGTGTTGGAACATGCTCTGTTTGCTAACAGATGAGAAATAGAACCACCAACCAAGTTACAAATCCTGTAATCTCTAAGAGTGACCTGCTTTAAGTGCATGCTGATGCAATGGTGACAAAAATGTCATGGGAGTAACCAGCCACTTTGGAAAAACTGGGCTTAAATCCCACTACAGCAGTTGAAAACCACATCTGATACTGCTAAAATAGCCAAGATCCTGAGATTAGATAGGTTATGAATCCCAGAGGGAAAAATGACTGTTATTATTCTGCTAAAGGAACATTGGGATAAAATGACTCCTGATGACATTTGCCTTGCTCAACCCTCATCAGAGAAACTTCTTGTAGTAGACAGGAATTAACAGAGGTACCCTCCATAATGTGGGTCTAGACAATGCGCAGAAAGTGGGAGAGTTGGGATCACTCATTCCTAAATGGTGTGTCTTTATCAAATTCCTTCTCTCAAGGCTCAGGGATCTAGATAGAAAAGGATATAGACAGACTTTAAGAGCCAGAGGAAGTAGATGACTCCAAAGAAACCGTGTCATCTAGAAACAAGAGAGCTGATACACATTTAAACTCACAGAAACTGCGGCAGCTTGCACAAGACTTGCACAAGTTTAAACCAGACAAAGTCCTAGAACCTGACAAAGAGTAGGACAGAAAGGCCCAACCCTAAAAATCAGCTCTCTTCAATGAAAAGAACTCTACTAGTAGATGTATGTAATTTCAAAGATGACCATGTGGCCTTGAATAACCAAATTGTGGCCTCTTCTCCAGGAAGACTACTATTTGCCATGCTCCCAGCGTTCCTTAGATGCTTATAGTTCTTCATCTAGGGTTGAGCCCCCATGACATTTTTCCCTTTTATGTTAGCATGCTGGTGTTATTATTATTCAGATCTTGGTTAGGTAGTCACAGTGAGACCTCATGGGTATTATTTCCCTGGCTTTTCTAGTAGACACAGTCTCACAGCAGATTTCCTGTACTTCCAGCTTGAACAATCTTTGATGGGGTGGTAGGTAGTGTAGTTCTGTTTTTCTTGATAATAGTTATGTGCATATATATTTTCATGTACTAATTAGCCATTGTTTGCCTTATTAAATATATTCTAAATTACCATATTAGTTTCCCAGAAGAAATGAATTAATACTTGGTTTTTATTAGCATCATTAAAATGATTTTTTGGAAAAACTAGAAAATGTGTACGGTAAATTTTAAAGTAAATCATGTCACGGCCTCTTTAGAATATTGGCTGTCTAAAAAAGACTGACTTTTCATAGAGAGGAAAAGAAAGGGAGATATAGAGAGAGTTTGTGGGTAAAGATATTTACTATTCTTTGCAAAATATAGCATTCCTTATAAACATTAGATACCAAAAAGTGGGTATTCTGAAATAGCATTCAGCTATGCAGAATACCTCTTTGGATGTGAGTTAAAGGGAGATATAGCCTTGAAGTAAGGAGTTTTCAAGCTTCTGGCTTACTTTACCTGAATGTTCTCTACTGTATTAGAAAAGAAGAAAACAGTGGTTTCTTTACTTTTTCTTTCTTTCTAACTTTTCTTCCTTACTTACACTCTTCCTTCCTTCTTTCTTCCCTTCTTTTCTTTCTTTTTGACAGCATTCTTTTCCTTCTTTCTTTTTTTCTTTTTGACAGCTTCTTTTAAATATATAACACCTAAAATTGGCAATATAAACTAGACTGAATTATTGGGGAGAGAGAGAGAGAGAGATAGAGAGAGAGAGAGAGAGAGAGAGAGAGATGAGAGAACAAAGTTGGGTGGCAGAGAAGGAGGTCAATATCCATTCCCATCTAACTCCAGGAAGTTTCTTTGGTCTGGAAAGAATTTGAGGATGGAGACAATATGATCAAAACATATTATATGAAGTTCTCAAATAACCAATAAAAAATCTTAAAAGCAAATATAACATGACATTTTAAAATAGCATATTGCTCTATCATGTTTAGTTTTTAAAAACTGTATATTTTATTGTAGAAATAAATACACTTCCAAATACATATTGTGTGAAATGGTGGGCCAACCTTCTAGGCAGTTCTAGCCATTAGAATCATCCAAGACACTAAATGGAAAAATAATAAAAATTAAATTTGTTTAAAGACATCTCCTTCACATTGACTATGCATTGTTACATCAGGCTGGCTTGTTGAGCATCTGAAACCATATGCTAATGTGTGTCCAGCTGCAAAGGGTCCCTTTGCTGGGGCTATACCATCAGCTCCTCATCACAGCCAGAAAGACACAATACAGGAAATGCATATTTTTTCTTTACAAAAGGATGAATACAAAATGACTCAAATCCTCTGAGTATAACCAACGATTTTATAAGGAGTTTCAGAAAATAAAGCCTTTATTTCATTTAATACTGAGCTCTGCTATGAAGAGGAAAGCATGAGTATTGAGGACAACTGGTCAACTCCACAAAATCCACAACTCTTTGCTGTGACTCTGAATAACTGGTCTACCTCTGGAGTAGAAAAAAAAAAGTAGAGCCTTATGCAGGGAACGGCCCGTGTGGGCTGGCCAGACAGCAGCAGGGAATGGCCCGTGTGGACTGATAGTGCCTCATACAGGAAATGTCCTGTGTGGGCTGGTAGTGCCTCATGCAGGGAATGTTCTGTGTAGACTAATAGGACAGCAGCAGGATTTTTAGCCTCAACCTCAGAGACAACCTCGAAAGCAAGACAAAGACGGGAGAGGGGTGTGTGTGTGTGGATTACAGATGGAAACCCAGTAAAGACAAGAAGATAAGAGTTAAAAGATACAAAGCAAACAGTTGAGAAAAAGGATCGTATTATTGAGTTACTGGAACCAGTGAAGTAAAAGGACATGAAAATGCGTGTGATTTTTGAAAGTATCTTTGTTGGTTTTATTTAAGGAATATTAAATATTTAGAGAACTGTATGTCAACAAATTGTATATATTACATGGACCAGTTTCTACGGCATGTACCATGGGCTTTTATTATGGGAAAATATTATTGTAAATAAAAAGACCAAATTGGTACTGGGAGGCACGATGTAGTCTCGAATTTAGGCTTGTGGATATTCATTTGCAAATATGTTCACTTCTAGAACAAATCATACCAGAAACGGAAAGATACAGCATGCATCTTACAGTTATCCCAGTGAGGAATTTCAGAGCTGTGCACAGTATTTCACTTAGTCATTTCCTGATTTGTTCTCCTGATTGATTTGCTTCGTAAAGCATTAACTGACTGGCATGCATTGTAAACTAAGATGAAGGCACAGAAAACTGTTCTTAGATGATGAGGTCTTTGGGTAAAATCTTCTGTGGTGTATACAGGGCCAATCAATTGAAGCTGCTCAACATCTAACACAGGCAGCAGTAATAATGCATATGATTCCTGTGGCCGTGGCTATCACAATTCACAAGTAGGTGAGCAAGTATGCTGGCAACGGAATTCTACGAGTAGAGAAAGATGTCATATAAATAACACAGAACACAAGGACACCAGGCCAGGCTGTGGGAGAGAAAGGAAGGGGTAAGCTCAGTCACTGAGTGACATCTCTCTGAAGAAGACTGCAGTTCTGCACAATTCTGGGAATTGAGCATTACAAACAGACCAATTATAAGATTGATTAAGGTAAGGTCCATTTTGCAAAAGCTTCAACAATCCAAAAATGGCAATGGGAAGTTGACAGAGTGATTGGGCTTTGTAATAAAGGGAGAAACAGGAGATGCCACTGTAGATGGGATCATGTGGCATGGGTCCTATGACAGAATCATTTTGGTAGCTTTGTAGAGCATTGGAAATCCTCTGATCACTTTAAGCAAAAACTGAGCATGCTCTTGTCCATATCCGAAAAGTCATTCAGAACACATTGCAGGCACTCTTATGAGGAAATAAGAGTGCAAACAAAAAGACCAGATTGGTACTGTGATGCACGATGTAGTTCAGAATTTAGACTTGTGAATATGGTGGTAGAACAGAACACAGAAGGCCGATGATAAGCTAGTTTTGATCATGAAGCGTGCAAACAGACTAAAGGTCTTGGAATGTGGTTCTTGACTGTAAATGTGACTTGAATTTAGGTGTTTGAGGGTTTTTTTTATTTCTAGAATAGTGCCAAGAACGGCACTTACAGGCAGAAGTAGTACAGCTTGTAACAATAGGAAGTAAAAAGCTCTTGAAATTGCAATGCTGTCTGTGACTTTAAGGTATGATTAAGAACACTGCAAATTGCTATTCAAACATTATATGCTATTACTAGCAGCTCTTTAATAACCTTTTATTTACGATAATTAATGTGATTAGTGTGCTGATTTTCTATAGTTGCAACCCAGGGCAATTGTGCAACAGTTATAATTTTAAAAATTGGGCAAATAAATAAATGTCAACCTGTAATAAAATCCAAATGATTCCTTGATGATTGTTGATGGTGACTGGTAATTTACCTGATAAAATATTTTAACTGCCCAGTTACCTTGGAATAGCTGATTTCTCAAAGTAATTACTGTGCTGTGAGCAGAGGAATGTCATCAGAGTCTAACCACATAGAGAGAAGTTTTAATTTGCTGATTTAAGCATTCTATTTATTAATGAAACAGTCACATTTTAAATCAAATAGTTAAGTCCAGAAGAGGAAGATAACACTTATTACTGGTACATCGCACTGAGGGCCGCGATAGAGCAGGCGGGGTTGGGGTTTTTTGGAAGACCAGCTTCCATTACTTTGGATTACAATGGAGCTCAGAGGACTTAATGAAATCCAAACAGGCTGTACATTTTTTTGCCTTTTTAAAACTTTAATCTGCTGAACAACTTTCACAAAGAAAGGTGAGCCCTCTTAGTATGAGAATCTAAAAGACATTGGATGGTTTCTCATCAGGATCATCACCAATCATAACCTATAGCACATTTAACAAGGGTTCTGCGCCTTTCTCTTTGGTGAGATCATAGGAGAGCTAGAGGAGCACATTAGTCGTGTGATGGTCTAAAATCACATGCAATGCAATTCCCTGCTCATCTAATTTGTAAAAAGTTCAATTTTTTTTGCTGACTTTGTGTTTGCTAAGTATCATAGATACTATGAGCTCAAGAAAGTGGTGAAAGAAAAGTCCTTGAGATCCTGGCTTTAGAACAGAGTCAGAGACTGCTGAAAACAGATACGTGGGAGGATGTAAGGAACACAGAAGAGCAAAGCAGCTTTGGAAACAAGCGCATCCTCAGGGTAACATTAGTTGCCTCCTGAAGCTGATATTTAGCATATGACCAACACTCATAGCAAAACATCAGTTGTGGCTTTGTGAACCTGCTCCCCAGAATGACACATTATTTAAAGACCAGGAAGTCCCAGTTCATCCTCAGATCTCCGGAACAACAGCTCTGCCACAGTCATTGCTCTCACACATGTGGCCAGGGTAGTCCAGGGAAGGATGACGTATTTTAACTGATCCTTTCTATGTCTTATTATACACTAGAGATGTAAGATAAAATATATTTTTATTTAAAAGTTTAAAAGAAGGAAAAGATTGGTATGTTATCAGAAAATATACAAAAATAACTAATAAGCACATGAAAAGATGGCAAGCATCACTTTATGGAAGAACATGTATTTAAAAACACATGGGCACACACTGTTTTGTTTGGGGATAGACCTGATTACACAGGCTATATGTTAACATTATTATGAATAATTATAATATATTAATGTATATTAAACTATCAAAAATTTTAAAGAAAACTGCAAGCACAATATTCTCACAAGTATATGATGTAACAGGATATCCATGTTTTATAACATGAACCCAAATTCTGAAGTCACTGTGGGAACACCTGAGCTATTTTGTATTATTGTGAATGCTTTCTTATACTCAAGCCAACAATTCTTGTCCTGCAATTTTACTCTAAAAAATGGGAGAAACAAAAGTTCAGGTGAAGGTGCATTTGCAAAGATGGATAGCATTGCTTTTTCACAGTGCTTGCATCTGGAAATAAGTCAGAAGTGCACCATTCTGCGTTAATCGGCCATAGAAACATGCGGTAGCTATGCACCGTATTTGTTAACATGATGGACTTTCACAAGAGAAATTTTTAAGTTGGAAGAAGAACTTACTTTAAAATTACAAATGATGAAAAATGGCAGATTGTCTCATTCTCTCTATGTGTTACTTTGGCAAAGACAAAACTACAGAGGCAAGTCAGACCGGCATTTGCCATATCACACTGGCCTCCAGCCTAATGAAGGAAGCATGAGGTAGGAGGTGCATGGGCCTGGATCACAGTGCCAGGTCCTGGACTACCAGCACCCATCAACTACACAGTCAGATATACTGACTCATCACTCATCAACTACACAGTCAGATAGACTGACTCACCAACTACACAATCAGATAGACTGATCCATTGCTCATCAACTACACAGTCAGATAAACTGACTCATCACTCATCAACTACACAATCAGATAGACTGACCCAGCGCTCACCAAATACACAATCAAATAGACTGACCCATGGCTCATCAACTACACAAATAGACTGACCCATGGCTCATCAACTACACAGTCAGACAGACTGACCCATGGCTCATCAACTACACAGTCAGACAGATTGACCCAGTGCTCATCAACTACACAGTCAGACAGACTGACCCATTGCAAACAAAAATCATACGTCAATACATCCTATTTAAACTTTTGGGTTTTGGATATTGGGAATAATTTTATGAGAAGAATTTAAGAAAAAGACAATTTTCCAGAGGAACAAAAGAAAATATAGGCGATCTAATATATCTTCATTTAATTAAACATATAGGATATTTAAGTTTGGAATTTTCCTATGGTTTCTTCCAATAATTCATGAGGGTAAAGAAATGAATACACAACCATCCTGCTGTTTCTTCTGCATAGCCTACTGGTGGAAGCCACCACACCTGGCATTGTACACATGGACTCAAAATGACTGTCACTGCATACTCCAGATCTGCATAAAACCAAGTCAGTCAGCATCTTGGCAGGGGTGCAGGAGTTTCTCACAGAGCCCCATCCTACCTAGGAACTATTGATTACTCAGTCTTCTGTGCAAGGGAGAATCATGTTACTTCAGAGTCACAGCCCTCAGGAGGCCTAACAGATGCTCCTAAACTCCTCTCCGTACGGGCAGCATGAGGTGGACTCAGTGGGTTTGGGGGGGGGTGAATATAAAGAAGGGAAGATTACTAGTGAAGATAAAGGAGAAATTTGAACATAAGAAATGGTGGTAGGTTTAACCAAAACACATTCCATTCACATATAAAAATATCAAACGATGAAAAATACACAAAAATTTAGATATAAGACAGTTCTCCAAAGCAAAAGGAATGGTAATATAATAACAGTTCTAGAAACACTGAGAAAAAAAAAAAACACGGTAAACCTTTTGCCCCATTTTCTAAATACAACACCTTGCTGTAAAAATTCAACTTTTTCATGAAAGAAAAGCAAAGTGCAGACACTATAAAAAGTTAAGGTAAATGTTTTCAAGTAAATCAAGTGACCTATTTTAAGTTTTTAAAAAGTTTAATGTAGACTAATGGGTTCCTTTTATAGCAGAAATGTAAAGAGAATTTAAAATGCAGGATTTTTAAGGAATTGAATTTGATTTGAACAATTTGACTTTGTTTGCAGGAAGATGTATGTGGTTACAAGATGTGATTTCAAAGAAGAGAGGAAGTCCCAAGCAGCTCGGGTCACCTGTGCTCACATCTGCGAATCCCCGGAATAGTAGAAGTTCATTCCTGCTACTCTGCGGCTGCAGATGCCATTCCCCTTTTCCGCNCCATGATATCAAACATAAATAAATAAACATGAAGCCCCAAACCAGTGATTTCCAAAGACCTGAGGAATGATGTGCATTGGAATTCTAAAGCGATTTATAGGAATTCTAGCAAACTGAAACTGGCCCGCTTTTGGTTTTTTCCTTTTTCAGTTTATTATTTATGTTTATTAACATTCTGTTTGACAAAAGAAAGACTAGATGGACAGATTTGTGAGGAAGAGCATTTAATGAACAGATGCGAGTTCAGGCCCCTTAGCACTCACATGGTACCTGGGTGTAGTAGTGTGTTTCTGTAAATTATCTCTAGGGGCCAGTGGGTGGTATAGAAGGAACTTCCAGAGCTTGCTGTCCAGAAAGTTCAGCCAAAACTTTGAGCTCCTGGCTCAGTGAGAGACTCTGTACTCAAAGAAAAATTATTACTCAAACTCAGCTATAAACAACAATAACAACTTGTCTGGCAATACATTCCACTGAGACATTAGGGAAATGAACATTCTGGGTGTAGTCAAATGCTTTCTAATTGATTTAAATCTTACTACCCAAAGTGAAATCCGTACCTAACACCTTTATAGGACTAAGAACTTGTGGCCAGACAAGTCATAGGTGCTAAGGGAGGGTCTGATGACTAGTATGCTCCTAATCGGCATAGCATTAAACTTAATCCTAATGAGCAGTTGTCTGACACAATCAATCCATATATCGACTTTACCTAAGCAGCACCTTGTGCAGTACAGGGTGACTTACACAGAGACCCACAAGCGACCAAGGTCCAGAGAGTAAGAGACTGAAGAGTGCTCTGTCCTAAAAGGATCATCTGTACATCGCCCCCTCCTTCCAAGGTTCTAGTGGTACCTGTAGAAAAGGAGGCAGAAAGAATGAAAGAGCCAGTGGTAGCAGGATAGCTGTAGGAGATCATCTTCTGGATATAGCAGGGCAACTGCACATATGAACTTAAAGAGTTGCCATAGCACACATAAGATCATTCTAAGCCCAATCCAGACCAAATCCCAGCATGGAGAGGGGAGCTGGTTAAGAAGCCCTTCCCCTAGCCGTGGAGCTGCCAGGTTAAGGGGTTAAGTTAGGTTTCAAACGGGGACCAGATTCTTTATCCACATACAATGAACGACTTATAAAACCTAAGATAAGATTTTACAGCATATTCTTACAAGATTGTTTAACCATTTATTTTGAGAGCAGAATGCAAAGAAATCATAGAGATAAAAGATTTAAGAGTGGAGAGCAGAATGTCCAAGGTAAGAGACTTTGGGATCATTTATTTGTGCAAAAGGCGATAAAATTTTCAAGAATTTGGAAATCAAGTGCACCAAATTTTGTTCACTAATCTCTATTGAAGCCATACTTTGGCAATAAAATATGAGTCCATGGAGGAAAAGACAGAGAGAAAGAATGGCAAAGCAAACTATCTCTGACAGAGGGATGTATAAGTTACAAGAGGGAGCTGAGAGGAAAGCAAGCTGCACAATGGGGAGTTGAAAGATACCTTAGTGAGAAGGCAGATAGGCTGTAGTTCCTAGGGGAATCATAGAGAAAGCAGGGAGGGTGGGATGTAAAGAGAACCAGAGGAGCAGGCCAGAGCCAAGAGATATGGGTAGCTGAGGCATGGTGACAAGAATTTCCATCCAGTGCATACCCAATCTTAATGGTAAACTTGTCAGAGAGAAAAAAAATGTTCCAAATGGCAGAGGAAAGGCATTGCTTGTCCTTGTGAGTGGAGCTCAGTAGGGGCAAGGAGAGCTTTCTGGCTCACTGGTGTGGCTTCTGTAGTATCAGTAAATAAATCAGGCAGCTCAGGGTGACAGTTATCCATGAGGAGGAGGGCAGGCCAGAGCCCAGAAAGGTGAGAGAAAGCTGTTAGAAATCAGGTATTGGGAAGCAGCAGCTTGAGATCAGACTCTAGAATTTGGAATCAAGTTTTGTGAGTGGCAGAAGCCAGGACAAACAGATAATCATGCATACTTTAGGAGATTCTGATCAGTGGCTTGGTTCAGAATGGTGGAGTTCTCCAGAAGGGAGCTCATTTATGTCTTTCCTGCAGTTTCAGCACAAAATGAATGAAAAAGAAAGAAGGAAGAAGAGGAGGAGAAGAAAGAAGGAGGAGGAATGAGGAGAAAGAAGGTAGAAGGAAGGGGGAGGATGAAAAAGAAGGAGGAGGAGGAGAAGGAGGAGGAGAAGAAAAGAAGAAGAAGAAGAAGAAGAAGAAGAAGAAGAAGAANNGAAGAAGAAGAAGAAGAAGAAGAAGAAGAAGAAGAAGAAGAAGAAATATAAAGGAAAGGACTTTTCCTAGGTATAATGGAAGAGAAAGATTACTGTAGCTATATTGGAGAGCATAGTCAGAGGCAGGAACAGGGACATCTCAAAGAATCCAGAATAGGCAATGACCAGACTGAGCTGTGCCTATGAGGAGTGGGGAAGGAAAAGAGAAGACCAAGTGCAATAGCTAGGATGCCCATATATACAAAAAGTAAGTAATCAAAATGGTTAGACTATATAGGAGGAATAGCTGAGCCCCCTGTACTGTGGGAAAATGGTCTTTACCCTGTAAAGATTTGTCACCTGGATTGGTTTAATAAAATGCTGATTGGCCAGTAGCCAGGCAGGAAGTATAGGCGCGGTGACTTGAACAGGAGAATTCTGGGAAGAGGAAATGCTCAGTCTGCATTTGTCACCCAGATACAGAGGAAGAAAGATAAGAATGCCTCACTGATAAAAGATGCCAAGCCATGTAGCTAACACAGACAAGAATTATGGGTTAATTTAAGATGTAAGAGTTGACTAAAAGTACCTAACCTATTGGTCAATGGGTGTTGTAATTAATACAGTTTCTGTGTTACTGTTTGGGTCTGGGCGGCCAGGAACTAAGGAGCAGTCTCTGCCAACACCCCTAGGCTGGAGTTCAGGATAGGGGTAGGGTATGCAAGCTAGGGGGTCCCAGTAACATGTTGGGACTGAGAGACAAGGGGAGGACATAGCATCCAGGTCTGCTTTGTTGTGCTAAATAGGCATCTCAAACCTTGGTCCCAGGCTTGAAACATAACACTGGAGAGGTCCCAGTGTTTCTAAGACATAGGTCTAGTAAGTTGATCATGCTTTACTATAAGACACATATTCAAAAATATTTGAAGAGCACAAATTGGTCTTGAAGGGTTAAAAAAAGAGGACACAAAATAGGGTGGTAAGGAAGTGAGGATGTAGGAAGAATTGTAAAGGGTTAAAATTTTCAAAACATGCTTTGAAATTTTTTCTCAATTTTGAAAATTTCAAACAAAGTTTTCAAAACTCTCAAAGAGCTGATGTGTAGAAAGTTATAGAAGAGGACACTTGATGCCAGACACTGGCTTTCATATGCATATCAAGGGCACACATGTACCACACATACCATGCATATAACATGGGGAAAGAATTTCCAGTAAAAACAAACAAAAGCAAAACCTTTTTAATTGTGAATTGTTAAAAAAGTACCACAGCACACCACAGAGAGAGAGAGAGAGAGAGAGGGAGGGAGAGAATGAGGCTAAATTACTTATTCCCATCACTTCCATCCCATTTCACTCAATTCTATTAATAGCCCGCATAATGAGGTAGAGAGCTAAAGAGTAAAGACTCTGAAGGGCAAAATGCCATTTCCATTTTCAGGCTATACACATAATTATGGTCATGCAAAGTCCAAAAGAAATCTCTCCATTTAATTATTAGAACTGATAACACAATTTAATGTAGCTTCAGGTATAAAAGCAATGTAAAACTTTCATTTCTTTATATAACACATGCGAGATTAAAATACAAAATGATATCACTTAGAATAACATCAAATACTTTTGCATACTTCTAACCAAATGCATGAAAAGCCTATATAGAACCATGCTGCATTATATAAAACATGTATAAAAGTAGATATGTGATAGGTTCATGGATTGAAAACTGAATTAGAAAGGTGTCTTTTCTCCTAAACTAGACCACTGTTTGTGATACCAATCAATTTCAAGGGGTTTTAATACTTTACAAAACTGAAATAGATTCTAAAATTTAGATGAAAATTCAAAAAGCTTTAAAACTTTGGAGGAAAAAAAGGTACTTAAGTTATCAGACTTAGGAATTTATGATACAAATTGTGGCAGTAAAGACAGTGAAATATTCTTGCATGGGTAGAGTTTCATCGCTGCATTGTGGTTGTAGTAAAATCCCCCAGGGTAAGCAACTTAATAAGGAAAGGTTTATTTTGGCTTACCATGGTCATGATTTCAGAGTCGAGGTAGAAGGAGCTTAAAGCAGCTGCTTCTATTTCGTCCACAGTCAAAGAAGAGAAGAATGAATGCCAGTGCTGTTTGCCCTCTTCATTGTATACAGTCCACAGTCCCAGACCAAGGAATGCTTCTGACCCCAGTAAGATGATCTTCCCACTTCAGTTCATGTAATCAAGGTGATCTCCCACAGGCGTGCCCAGAAGCCCATCTCCCAGGTGATGCCATATTCTATCAAGCTGTTAACGCAAGCCATCACACCTTGCAGCTCTTGTTAACTTGACATCTAAACTTGTCACATTTGTTCATAACCTACCCATAACTCCATAGGATCATGACCATGTTATAATGAAAGTCCCAGAGACATCCAGTCTAACTTTAAAAGCCTCCATAGTTAACAGTTACAACACTTTAAAAATCTAAAATCTCTTCATTGTAAACTCTAATAAAATAAAATACAAATTACACACACCTCCATACAAGGGATAAATGTACAAGAGTAGCCTGGTTTCAAAAGTGGGGAGTAGAGGAATAACAAACAATCAAATAAAAAATCATTAGCCTAAGAAAGACAGAAAAGCAGCAGAGAAAAACATCAAATCCACATCCAGTATCTGGGTCTCATGATGGAATAATTTTATTTCCAAAGGCATTAGAAAGCCCTGCCCCCCAAACTCTACTGCTTGTAGCATGTATAGACGCTCTTGGGTCAGCTCCACCCCATGACTGTAGCTTTCCTTAGCAGTTGTCCCAGGGCTCTGGCATCTCAAGCTGTGCTCCCCAGTGCAACTTAGGCTTTATCTTCACAATTCATAGTGACCTCTCAGATCCTCCTTTTAGGGACTATCACCCTGTCACACACTGACCAACCATAGCTTCTCTCTGGAACTACAGTGCAAGACACTTTGACTGTCTCAGCCTGAGCCTTCGATGGTCAGGGCACCATTCCTACTGTCCTAGGGCACACCTGGAAGTTTCCCTTTAATGACAGTTATCTCTTTATCAGTTACAGGTGCTTTATCATATGGATCCATCCTGATCACAGCTATAAGATTGCTTCATCAGGTTTCAACCTTTCTTCATAAAGTTTCAACCTTGTAGATCTCTTTTGCTCCACTTATTGCTCACGCTCACTGCAGTCGTAAGAGCAGAGAGCAATAGCCATGGTACAGACACAATATTGTCCTGCCTTGAAATTTCCTCCACTTAAAGAATTAGGACATTACCTTGGAATTCAACCGCATTGATTTCTTGAGACATAGACAGAATGCAACCAGATTTTTGCTAGATGACATGAATAACCCACGCAGCCCAGTTTCCCTCTGAAACTTCATGAGCTGGGATAGCATAGTCCACATTGTTCTCTGAGATCTAACAGAATGACCCTCCAATCTCTGCTCTGCCACCCAAGTTCTTCTCTCTTCCAAGGCTTGAAACTCTTCCCCATTTGCTTGCAAAGTTTTGCAAATGTCTAAGGCCCACATGGTGAGGCTTATCACAGTGTCACTCTGCAGTGGATTACAATAAAGTAGTCCCACACTAGCTCAGAATGGAATATAATGAGGGTTCTTTATTTAGGGGTAGACTCACAGATCAACAGCCCTATGCACAAATGGGGAACAGGAACCAAATCCAGAAGCCAAAAGAGAGATTTTTTTTATAGTACCCAAGGTCATGCCCAAAGTGGCCCAGCATCTCAAAGGCTGAAGGAGTTTTCCCATCACTACCCCCTTTTGTCTAAATAAGAGAATTCCAAACCCAATACAATAAGAACAGATATCAAGTATAAAAATTATAACTATAATCAGCATAAGTAATATTAAACAAGAAACATATGCTTAATGTTTTAATAATTATCCTATCCTAAGGAGTCTAAGTCTTGCATTAGAAATGACTTGGCTAAGTCAGAACAGGAAAGTAACGATGACTATGTAGTCTTTAACCCCATCAAAGACCTGAGAAGGGAAATAATATTACTTCAGTAAACAGGAAGTGCAATCAAGCAACTTCCAAAATGTTCAATAGATGACAGAGAAAACTGCCTACCTGGGCAATCACCCAAAGTCTCATTTGCAATGTTGGAGTAATCAACTTTGGCTAAAGCCTAGAATAACTGACATAATATTTTCAGAAGCAGGAAAAAATTTTTAAACTGTCTCTTATCCTGTCTTGGCAAGACTTGGCAGTTTTAGTTTGTTTGTTTGTTTTGTTGTTTTGTTTTGCATCCTCCTTATCTCGTCTGAACACCATGCATTTTGTCAGTAGTTGAGACATGGGCAGTTCTTTACCCAAAGGCCAGTTTTGCCACGAAGAAAACAAGCTCCAAGTGGAGTGTCTTTGGTGCCCTACATTCTATTGGGTGATGCCAGGAGCAATCGTGTCTCACATAAACAGAGTGCTAAGTTTTTTAATTGCCATATTTCACAGTTCTTTGAAGTGGTTGAAGATTACCTATCCATGCAAAATACAATCTCTATGTATCTAAACAACTTGATTGGTCTAACTATAAGTATGACAAACATAAATGACTATTGGTCTATAATTATTAAAACCTATATAGCTTAAAGTGTAAGGCCTTATATTAGAATATTAAACAACTGTGCAGGAAATGCTGACAATGACCTCAAAATGTAAACGATATTTAAGAATCTTGATCAGAGGTAGAAATGTATAGTGAGATTTGATAAATGTATACTAAAACTGTATCAGTATAGAAAATGTCTTAAGCAGAGGTAGAAACATGCATGCATACAATATGACAAAATAACTTTGTTATAGGTGTACAAATATTGTAAACAGAAACAGGAGCATTTCAATATAACACATAATTTGAATTTGTATCAATATATAAGAATCTATATCAATGTAAACTATTTATAAATAATAGATCATAAGTTTTCACTCTATTACTACTATTATTAGTGTAAGTAAACTCACACTAATCTACCTATTATTCCATCCAATTCCCTTTTTTTCTCAAAAGACATCCTTGAGCCTACATAATTTCTACTGAAACCCCCAGCCCTATACCAGTTGTAATCAACCTTTAATTGATACCCTTAATCCAGAGGACAAACTTTGTAGGGAGAGGGGATGTTGTCATCTAGAATTACTTTCAGCCATCATGGAGGTGATGTTATTTATATAGGATCCTGTTAAAACTAAAGTGATGGTCAAGTTTCAAGATTACACTCTGGTATAATTGTAAATAGTCTCTGAGTGGTTGATTGGGTCCACCCTATTCCACTGCCACACTGAGCATCAGATGTAATAGATTACAATAAAGTAGACCCATACCAGCTCAGAATGGAGTATAATAAAGGGGTCTTTATTTAGGGGGAGACTCACAGATCAACTGTCCTCTGCATAAGCAGGGTAACAGGAACTGAATCCA
>LOEQ01002664.1:68807-80565 GCA_001685075.1 Bramus lutescens | reverse complement strand
TACAATTTGTGTGTTGTTATTTCCGGGTATAAGCTAGCCGTGCAGGAGCCCGGCGTGATGAAAGCAGGCCTGCTCACCAATCACTACAATGCCCAAAGTGGTCCAGCATCTTAAAGGCCAGTGGCAAAAGGAGTTACCCCAGCGTTGCCCCACTTCTCATTATCAATTTTATCTCTTAATTTCCTTTTCTTTTGCTGTGATGAAATACTCAAAAGCAACGTAAGGGAGAAAGCACTGACTTTGACTTAAGTGGCATCTGAATTTAAAAAGCAGCAAGTAAAAGGAAATGGGGTTGACTATAAACTCCAAAACCTCAGCCCCTGAAACTAATTTCCTCCAGTAAGATTCTTGTTCCCAAAGAGTCCATAACTTTCCTAACAGTGCCACCAGATAGAGGCCATTTGTTCAAACTTGTAAGCCCATGACAAGCATTTCACATTCAAATCACAACATATAGACAGATACATAGGAAAGAATTACAAAAAGGATTCCCTGGCCTGCATCAGCAAGGTACCATGGTAGTAGCCTCGTGATGATGGTAAGTGGTGTTGAGCAACTCGATAAAATTAAGATAAAATAAAATAAAGCAAAAACAATCCATTTCATTTATGTTACTCTAAATGGGAAAGCAGAGTAAGAATTTTACAAGTTACAAAACAAGAATATCTCCAGCATGCAGCTATTTCTCAGTCAGGTTATAAAAGCCACAACTTAAGCTGTGTTTAGCAGTGTAGTTCCCTTGAAGGTAAAAGTCCAGATACAAATCAAGAATCTAGGGGAAGATTTTTTGACAGGTAGTTCACAAAACAGGTTATAAGAATATCCCATAGAGAAGAAAACTGTTCAGCCCCTACAATTAGTAACCAAGCAGTGGCAATGAAAACCAACAGAAAAAAATGTCACTTTTTTAAAAAAATTAAAGTTTTGATTTAAAATTAAAATTTTCAATACCAGATTTGGAACAACTGGTATCTGCTGCAGAGCATTTGGGATACAACTGTGAAAGCCACAGGGGAAACAAGGTTTGCATTAGCTGCTGTATGTGAAACACTTGCTTTCTGTGTGACACAGGAATCTCAGTTCTAAGTAAATACTCAACAATCTTCCCTAAGGCCTAACGTCTACCCACTTTTGCTATTTTTCTGAGTAACAGGGTAACTATGCACAAGCTAGCTTGCCTCCCAGTTACTCATGTCTTCCTTAACTTCACTTATAGTTTACTTATCTGAGGCTCTCTCAGCTAACAAGAAAACATTATGAATTTTCTTTTAAAAAAGTCTTTTTACTTACTGGTATTTTACTTAAAACTGCTCAGGCATGGGACTGAAGAGATAGCTCAGTGGCTAAGATCACAGACTGCTCTCTCAGAATACCCAAGTTGAATTCTCAGCACCTGCATGACAGCTCACAACCATCTACAAACCTAGTTCCAAGAGATCCAATGATCACTTCTGGCCTCCGCATGCGTTGAGCAACATGCGACACACAGACGTACATGAAGGCAAAACATCAATACTATTAACTGAAAATAAAATAGTTTTTAGAAAACTTCTCAGGCATGGTAGTTAATAAGTATTTGCATCATGTCGTAATATGTAGCATAAACCATCTCTTATTGTTCCATTATTATTGGCAACAGATTATTTATTTGGTGTGTGATACTTTGGTTGTAGTTTTCAAATCTTATTTCTAATTTGAATAATGTGCATACATGTTTTTACGTGTGAGTCTATATATGTGGATGGTATCTGTGGAGGTTAGAAGAAAGCATCAGATTCCCTGGATCAGAGTTACAGGTGGTTGTGTCCCACGAGGGACACAAGGACACTGGTGCTAGGACCTGGACTTGGGTCCTCTGTGTGTATAGCACTCTTCATTGCTGAACCAGGTCTCCAACCATGTTTTAGTTTTATGGGCTGTGCTTTAGTCTAAAGCTTCATTTCCAAACATTAGATCTATATCTTATAAACAATAAATTGTCATCCTTGTTACTAAGAAGAAATCACAGTTCTCAGAGATCCAACTCTGGAGATCATGATCTATTTACAGAGGTGCAGTGAGGAGTAAGGGAAATAGAGAAAATGTTTAAAAGGGAGGGAGGCAGTCACAGGAAGCCATGAAGTGACAAACCAGAAAAGTAGTTCCAGAGGCTGGCAGATACAGGAATTGTATGGACAGGTCCCCGTACAAAAGTCTCATGTAAGAGAGATGTAGCTCCCAGTACAAGTACATCACCAGGCCATGGGGGAGACAGGAAAGAAATTCCCACAGAAACCTCCCACTGAATGTACCATGCTGGAAGACAGCCTACTTAGGGATCTGGGTGATGTCAGAATCATGGTTCTGCATCAGTAAGCACAAAATAGTTTCAACAAAAGAAGAAAATGAAAATAGAAAAGCAAACAAAAAATTAGGAGAACGGGACATTCTGCTCAACATCCATTCCTATCTATTTCCTAGATTAAGAAAACTATATTTGTGGGTTGGTGGGGGGGGAGAACACTGTAATAGTAATCTAAACCCTGGCAGAGCTTCAGTAATTTGTAATACTTTCTACAGACACCTAGATTTAATATTACTCAACAACGATACTTTTCATACAAGATTTGTGAGGAAATAAATACTCTTTAACATGTTATTTAGTTGCTACTATTTCTGCTTTTGAGGCCAACTTTGATTACCGTATTTTCCAATTCTCCATCAACTATTCCACAGTTGAACCATACTCCCCCAAGTTTTTGAATGAGAGGTATTTTTGTCTCAAGATAACCCTAAAATTTCAAATAGATCCACCTCTCCCATCTGTCCTCAATTTGTTGGCTACAGGTCCTTGATGACTATTTTCATGGGGCATGTAAATGCTAAAATCTCCAAAGGGAATCTCCTGGATTCTAACCAGTATTTCTTGCCCAGTTTTACCTTGTTATTCAAAATTAATCACCCCAGTCGGTATAATAAGATTATTTGTTGCCAGTTAGCTCAGTGAGATCAGTAGCTAAAAATAGTGAGGGAACATGTCCATAACCCAATTTGATAGACAAATAATTTTTTTGGCAGGCATTTTCCTTCCTTAGAAACCAGACCCAGCAAAGCCAATAAGCAGACTATTAAGTAAAATAATGAGATATGTCCTTATAAATCTTACTTCTCTCTTCTTAAACCTGTGCTTTAGGGCTTTGAGGACTATGGCATTATAGCTATTGGCCAACGGATAATGTTTTGCCAGTACCATCATTTTGAATAATAATGTATCCAACATGATAATAAAGTTGGGCATGTAGAAAACCATTCCATCATTCAGACAAGTCACTGATTGATAAGGGGACAAATGGATTTTAGAATCATGACTCTATTGTAATTGTTCCTCAGCTTCAAAACAAGTTCCTGGTCAATGACCCAGTGCTATGAGATGCTCTGCCATGAAGGCTGTATTCACTAGGGTGACACATATAGAAGCACCGAGGTCACAAACAAGTTATATGTGTCTGGGATTTGTGGGGCAATTGGTTTTGTGTTGTTTTTCAGTGCTGGGGACTGAACCTAGGGCCTTGCTCTTACTAACCAAGTGATCTCTACCACCAACCAAAACAATAACTTCATGTGTATCTCTTTCTTTGTAGACACATATTAATACCATTAGCTTGGGAGTTGGGGAGTAGCCCATGTTGACCTGAAACTCACTATATAGCCTATGCTGGCCTGAACCTCAGGGTAATTCTCCAGTATTAGCCTTTTAAGTGATGAGATTAAAATGTGAGCCACCACATTCTGCTTGAAGTATTAATATGCAGTCACTCATCTACCAGATAATTGGCCCCTAGAAAACAATCCTTTATCAGGAACTCAGAGCCTCCCATTTTATAATAACCTACTAATATGTCTTAGTGTTTTATTGATGTGAAGAGACACCATGACTATGGCAACTCTTATGAAGAAAAACATTTAGTTGGGGGCTGGCTTACAGAGGTTTGATCCCTTTGAATCCTGGTGGGAACATGGCTGCATGTAGACAAACATGGTGCTGGAGAAGGAGCTGAGAGTTCTACATCTGTTATTTCTGGATTATCAGGTAGCAAGAGATGTACTGGCTTGAGCTTTTGAGACATCAAAGACCAACCCCTAGTGACACACTTCCTCTAACAAAGTCACACCTACTTCAACAATGCCACACCTCCTAATAGTGCCACTCCCTATGGACCAAGTATTCAATACATGAGTCTAAGGGGGCCATTCCTATTCAAACCACAAAATATGCAACAAACATTTGATAATTTGCCTAGCACCCAGTTAGTAATGAATTCTTCAAAACACATAGCTACTTGGTGTTCCATTGTTCAGAACATCCTAGACACAGTGGCAAGCAAGGCTATTTAAAGAAAAAAGACTGTTTGGAAGAAGGAGATATGATATTTCTCCAAAATCATTAGCTAGATGAAGCATGAAGTACGGTTATCTCTTGAAAGCTATATACAAGATTTGGTGCTATCTCTGTCATCCTCAGATATCTGTTTACCATTAGATTGACTGAATCACACTGTCCAAGGAGTAGGGGGTTTAGCACACAGACAAGCCAAGCCCATTGAAAAGAGCTTTTTGGTCCTGGTCGCCTGTGAACTAGAAAGTAAGCACAGTAGAATTCACTCAGACTTAGTAACATAGGTTCCAAAATTCAAAGGGGGTGCCCCTCTGTTCTGTCTGCAAAGTGAGCGGCATGCATTGCAGGTGCTTGTCATTCTCTGGAAAAGCCATTTTCCTTGTGTCTCAGTGTGTAATAGCTATTGTGACCAATGGAGATACTTAATAGAAAGAGAAAACTGATTGACAGTTCAACCACAGAGGCCTTGCTGGAGGAATAATTTGACTGTGAGCAGGACTTAGGAACCCCACAAAGGATGCCAAAATACCTGAGACCAGAAATTCAATCACCATTAGTATTCCCAAACTTAAAAGGAAAAGGGTAGAAATTGCACTGAATCCAGGATGTGTCTATGCTGTTAGAGAATTACCTGGTAGAAAGTACATTCATCAGAAGCCTGGGAAGAAATATGGAAAATATGCCAGGACGTGTTATCCACTCTTACCACTAGCTCCCTTCAGTGTTGTCTTGTGCTGATCAAGTTAAACTAGAAGGTGGTTAGAAGGGAATCAAAAAACTCAAACGTAGGCGTTCACCTCAGAGCACTGAATGCTGGAAAAGAGATTGGAGGAAAACAAATAGCATCAAGAAGTTCTCTTGTCTAAGTGCCTTTTCTCTATGAATTTCAACTCATTCACACAGAGTGCCAGTGAAATTTGTCATTTTATTTAATGATTTCTGCTATGAATGCATTCTGACCTTTACATTTTTCTAGTATATATCCATGTGTTCATGTAGTTCTGTTTGCTTTACACCAGGCTGTTCTGCATATTTATGTGCTTAGAAGAAACTCAAAGCAGTTCAACAGAAAAAGAAAACAATAAAAGCAAAGCCAGAAAACCCATATAGCCTAATTTTAAAATAAGATAATGATCTTAATAGACATATATATATATGTATGTATGTATATGTGTGTGTGTTTGTGTGTGTGTGATATAGAGACAGAGAACAGAGAGAGCCAAGTAAAGGAAATAGTCTTTAATATCACTAGTCATCAGGGAAATGTAAAAAAAAATAACACATTGAGGTATCACATTAACCCACTAAGAATTATCATCATAAGAAAAAAGTAACAATGATAGCATACTAGTAAGGATGCAGAGAAAATTCAAACAGCAGCATCTTGGTGAAAATGCAAATTAGGGCAGACATCATGTAAGACAGGTATCAAAGTGCATGGACAAACTAAAGCAGAACTTCCATGCAATTGAGCAGTCCCATCACTGGGTGTATCTAGGCATATCCAGCCAATATTCCCCAAGTCACACATGTGCCAGATAATCTTCAAAGTGAACCAACACTTTTGTTGATTGACCCTGGCTGACCCCAAAGGAAATCAAGTCAGTCTGACTAAGAGACACCTGTACCCTTGTTTATTTCAGTGTAAAAATACTGAATATTTACAATTAGCCCGTTAGTCATCAACTGATGAGTGAAAAGGTAAAATACAGTACAAAGGCACACTAAAACATTGTCTATACTTAAAAATAAAATGGCACAATTTAGGATTAACATGGACAGACTCAAAAACATAATTTTAAATGAAGTAACTCATACTCATGTAGATAAATGTCATATTTCCTCTTACCTACAGAATCTATGAAAATAATATTAGAAGGAAACAATGGACTAATGGTCACTAGAGATTGGAAAATTAGAAGGGAAGAGAAGGAGGAATAAACAGGAGGAGTTTTTCTGGAATTTACACCTTTGTAGTGTAACTAAGAATTCCATAAGAATTATGATATACTCTAAAATTCCTGGAAGAGTCGCAAGGTTCCAACACATAGAACAGATTAGTGCTGGCCTTGATGGAAACGCTAAGTACTCTGATTCATCATTATACATTTTATAAAGTATTGAAATACTATAACCCAATTACATAAGAATATCATATGTCAACAAAAGAAAGCTTAAAGTTGACTGAAAGTAAATGGATACATTGTTCAAGAGAGAGACTGATGTTGTGTGTTGGTGCATTCTTGGCATGAGTGTGGTGCAAGACAGCAGGTGTGCTCCTGCATGAGAACCATGCTCTCCAGGGCCTGGCACAGCAGCGGTGGACACAAACTGCTCAGAGGCAGAGACAACAGAATCTTTCCTTACATCTTATCACATATGTTGGCTCAAGGGCTAATTCTCTTCTTCAGAGGAAGCTTATGGATATTCTTGATGTTTATGCATCAAAGGATTGGGTGATGTGTTACTGAGAGCTCATTTCCTATGACAGGCTGAGAAAACATTCAAATTAGAGCAGATGGCTGGCGTGATTGCAGTATTGATTTCCTTTATGGGATAGGAAGTGGGTGCTTTCCTCTTTTTTTTTTGAATTTTAAAATCAAGAGTTGACTATTTCGGGAACTTAAGAAAATACCACAATCAACCATTCAATCTAGAGCAGAGTTTACTTCATTTACCCAATTAAAATGTAAATCTTCTATGATATGCATTTATAATCTTTTGTAGTCCACATTTTCTCCATTATATTACAATTCCTATCATCGACTGTTCATTTAGAGTCAAAGCTAATTTCAATCATGTAGTATTGATTACTGAAGGTTTGTGCAAACTAGGTTGCAGAAACATAAATTTACATTCACATTTGTATTTCATTGGCTATTCCATGTGGACCACTGTCAGAGCAAAGTGGAGTGTACTTCCCTTCTTCCATTCATTCTGTCTTCTAGGGAACATTAGAAACCAACAGAATTGAAGAAAGGGAACAGATAGGAGAAAATGTTATCTTGAAAACAGAGTGATTTCAACAGGAAGACTCGGCTCCTAGGTGTCCATCTATAACTCATAACTGCTTTAACTCTTCCACTGACCAAAGGGAAATCTTCCTTTATTTAGGTTGTTCTGTTTTTCATCTTGGACAGGAAAAGTAGAAGCTGTGCAATGACGTTTTGTTTATTAGCCTCAGAGAAGCTTGGGCAATCACAGACAGTGATGGTTTACAGTTCTAGATGCCATAAAAGACATTGCCACGATCAGAGATCATTTGATGTAAATAATAATTTAAAAGTAGATATAATTTAAAGTAGATAGTAATTGACAACAAAAAATCTAAAGATATTTAGCATGAAATAGTGAAGATTAAAGGTAACCACATCAACGCTGTCTTCAAATATTTTGAAGCTTGTCAGTCATGGCCAGGATGACATATTTTATACAGCTGAGAGAAAGAAAGTTGTATATAAACTTTGGAGCTTCCTATTAGAACATCTATAGGGAATAAATGAAAACTATTAAATTTGGATTACTCTAAGGGGTTGAGGATATAAACAGCAGGGATCTAACACACTCTCATTGAGTGGCATACTGTTTAAGACATCCAAGCATTATATAGTTAGAAAATACTGTTACACTTAGGTTGTGAAATATTTTCTACAGACTCATGTACTTGAACACTTGATTTCTAGTTGGTGGTGCTGTTTTGGAGGATTTTGGACCCTTTAAGACATTAGATTTTGATGGAGGAAGCGAGCCATTGAGGTTAGACACTTAGGGCTACAGACTTACCCTGTCCTGGTCCCAGCTCTCCCTGATTCTGGTCCACTGAGGTGGGAAGAATCTTTGTTCCAGATTCCACTTCAGTGAACTCTGTCATTATTTCTCTACCTCTATGGACAGCATTCTCCTAAAGAACTTAATAAATTCTTCTTAAATCATTTCCATCAGATATCTTGTCACAGCGGTGATAAAGGAAAGTATTACCTGAACTTTTATTTACGCTTGCAATCTGGTAGCCTGCCATTGTATGAAGCTATGCTATTATTAAATGGTTATTTAAGGATCATGGCAGCCCCTCTTATTGTCATGTCAGCTGGGTTAATAGCTGAGATTGCTAATCTGAAATGTCAACGTGATGAAATCTAGAATCATCTGGGAGAAGATGCTCTGGGCAGGCCTGGGACGGATTGTGTTGATTGGGTTCTGTGACATGGGAAGATTCATCCACCAACTGTGAACTGGTAACTGGAGAAAGTGGGCTGAGCAAAGGCTGTCCTCATGCTTCTCTTTGAGTGTAGGTGCAGTGTGACCAGCTGTGAGCTCCTGTCCAAGTGACAGGACTCCCTTCCCTGAGCCATAAAGTACCACTGAACTGTTAGAATAAATCCTTCTCCCTTAAGTGGCTTTGGTCAGAGAATTCATCATACTAACTGAACAGGGTGTGAGATACAATGTGGGAAATACCCAACAAATGTGCTGCAGTGAGTGATGATGTTGCCACAACAGCTTTGGAGCTGGGAAGAGTTGGCTTGAGTTTTGGTTCTATCTCTTTACCTAGCAACACAAAATTTTGAAAACTAAGTTATCAGGGACTCAGTTCTGTATTCAAATTAGCAGTAATTATTCTAGCTACCTGGTAAGGTTGTGATCTGAGTTAAATTAAATACCACATACTCAATACCATAAGCCCTTCAAGATGACCTAACAAGCAAATCAGAGTTACAAACTGAAACTTTTAAGGTAGAAAAGAAAATGTTGTGCCCTAAAACGTTCCCCGGTTTTTATATCTTATAAGATTAAAGCTATAATTCAGTACAGAAAATGCTGTAACCAGGCAAACTTAAAAGTTTTTTTTATAAACAAAATTAGGAAAGACTGGTTGGTTTGGGAGAGAAATTGCAAAAGAAGAGGGAAAAAAGTAATACCAAAAAAACTAAAGAAGATGCCATAGTCTAACAAGAAAAACCAAAATTGAGATGATATACCAGGACTTTGCCAGATAAAGCATGGCTGGTACAGGGAGGGAAACGGGGTAAGTGCTCTTCTGGGGGAGGGGGATAAAATTAAAGCCTAAGTCCTGTCTGATGGACAGTGAGCAGTAAAAGATGATTGGATTATGGCATAGAGTAAATTTAGAATGGTACATGATTGCTGTAAAAACAACTTTTAAAAGCAACACATAAAAGAAAACAGATTTTTTTAACTTCTGGTTCTTATTCCATAAAAAGAGACTCCAAACTTACTCTTACTTAAGACAAAAACAATATCAACCTAGATATTATCTGTGATGCAACAGTTTGAAGCATTGTGCTGCAAACAGCTTTGAGCTACCAGTCCTGTAGTGAATTCCACCTCAACCTGAAGGTCCTTAAATGAGTACCTTCATGCATAAAGCAAAGCAAAGAAGATGGAAGGTAAAGCAGAAGAGGCCAGAATTCAAGGGGAAGGTCACAGTGGGAAAAATCTTCCCAAGAAAGGACACTCCAAACATGTACATGGGGTTTCTGAGACAATTCTGTTCATGACTTTACGATTTCACAGTCAAACAGAACAGTTACTGTGGACCAATGAGCTGGAAAGAAATCTACTAGATGAACAGAGCTGGAGGCACTTGAGAGACCCGGCTAGCAATTTAGCTATAGTGTTTTTGAGAACCTGAGAAGGCAATGTTTTCTTTTTTATAATTTATTAGATTTTTAAAAAATACCAATCCAAGTACCCACTCCCTCCCTCCTCCCATTCCCTCCACACACCCTCCCACCCCACCCCCATCCAATCTTCAGAGAGGATAAGACACATTGCTGTGGGGAAGGTCCAAGATCCTCCCTACTATATCAAGGCTGAGCAAGGTATCCATCCAAAGAGAATGGGTTCACAAAAATCCAGCACATGCAGTGGGGATGGTGCCACTGCCAGTGGGCCCTCAGCCTGCCCCAGCCATGCAACTTTCAACCACACTCAGGGGACCAGTTTGGTCCTACGCTTGTTCCTTCTCAATCCAGCTGAAGTTGGTGAGCTCCCATTAGCTCAGGTAGACTCTTTCAGTGAGTGAACCCATCATGGTCTTGACCTCTTTGCTCATATTCTCATTCCTCCCACTCTTCAGCTGGACTTTGGGAGCACAGTCCAGTGCTCTGATATGGGTCTCCTCCTCTGTTTTCATCACTTGCTGCTTGAAAGTTCTATGGTGACATTTAAGATATTCATTAGTCTTACTACAGGGCGAATCAAGATCGGGCCTCCTCACCTCTATTGCTTAGGGTCTTAGCTGGAGTCAGCTTTGTGGATTCCTGGGAATTTCTCTAGTTAGTAGCCAGGTTTCAACTAACCCTATAATGGCTCCCTCAATAAAGATATCTCTTTCCTTGCCCTCATCTCTATCCTTCCTCCATCTAACTATCCCATTCCCTCAAGTTCTCCTTAGTCCTCTCCTTCTCTCCTCCTCTTCACCTTCTACCCTCCCTTCTCCCCCAACCCCCATGTTCCAATTTTGTCAGGTGATTTTGTATGTTTCCACTTTCCGGATGGATCTAGATATGTTTTTCTTTGGGTTCACCTTATTACTTAGCTCCTCTATGATCAAGAAGTAGGGGCTCAATATCCTTTGTTTATAGCTAGTATCTACTTATGAGTGAGTATATACCATATTCATCTTTTCGGGTCTGAGTTAGCTCACTCAGGATAGTATTTTCTAATTCCATCCATTTGCATGCAAAATTCAAGATGCCAGTGTTTCTTTTTCTACTGAGTAGTATTCTAATGTATAAATGTGTCACATTTTCTTTATCCATTCTTCAGTTGAGGGCATATAGTTTGTTTCCAGGTTCTAGCTATTACAAATAATGCTGATATAAATATAGTTGAACAAATGTCTTTGTAGTCTGATTGAGCATCCTTTGGGTACATGCCCAAGAGTGGTATTGCTGGATCCTGAGGTATGTTGATTTCCAATTTTCTGAGAAATTGCCATACTAATTTCCAAAGTGGTTGTACAAGTTTGCATTCCTACCAGCATACTCCACATCTTCTACAGCATAAGCTATCATTGGTGGTTTTGATCTTAACCATTCTGATAGGTATAAGATGGTATCTCAGAGTTGTTTTGATTTGCGTTTCTTTGATGGCTAAGGATGTTGAACATTTCCTTAAGTATCTTTGTCCATCTGAGATTCTTCTGTTGAGAATTCTCTGTTTAGTTCTGTACTCCATGTTTTAATTGGATTATTTAGAATCTTAATGTCTAATTTCATGAGTTTTTACATATTTTGGAGATCAGTCCCTTGTCTGATGTGGGGTTGGTGAAGATCTTCTCCCATTCAGTAGGCTGCCTATTTGTCTTGCTGACTGTGTCCTTTGCTTTACAGAAGCTTCTCAGTTTCAGGAGGTCCC
>LOEQ01002664.1:56814-68347 GCA_001685075.1 Bramus lutescens | reverse complement strand
TTTTTTTAGTTGATCTTGTATCCTGCCACATCACTGAAGGTGTTTATCAGCTGTGGGAGTCTCTGGTAGAGTTTTAGGGGTCACTTATATATATTATCATATCATCTGCAGATAATGAACTATCAAATCATCTACAAAGAATGAACGTTTGATTTCTTCCTTTTCAATTTGAATCCCCTTGATCTCCTTTTGTTGTCTTTTTGCTATTGTCTAAACTTCAAGAACTATGTTGAAGAGATATGGAGAGAGTGGGCAGCCTTGTCTTGTTCCTGATTTTAGTGGAATTGCTTTTGAGTTTTTCTCCATTTAATTTGATGTTGGCTGTCGGCTTGCTGCATAGTGCTTTTATTATATTTAGATATGTTCCTTGTATCCCTGATCTTTCCAGGACCTTTATCACGAAGGGGTGCTGGACTTTGTCAAATGCTTTTTCAGCACCTTATGAAATGATCATATGTTTTTTTTCCTTTCAGTTTATCGATATGTTGGATTACATTGATAGATTTTCATATGTTGAAACAGCCCTGTATCTATGGGATGAAGCTGACTTTATCATGGTGGATGATTTTTTTTGATGTGTTCTTGGATTTGACTTACCAGTATTTTATTATGTATTTTTGTATTAGTGTTCATGAGTGAAATTGGTCTGTACTTCTCTTTCTTGGTTGAGTCTTGTGTGGTTTTGATATCAGGGTAACTGTAGCCTCATAAAAAGAGTTTGGCAATTTTCCTCCTGTTTCTATTGTATGGAACACTTTGAGGTATTAGCTCTTGGAAGTTCTGGTAGAATTCTGCACTAAAACTATTCAGCACTGGGCTTATTTTGGTTGGGAGGTTTTAATAAGAGCTTCTATTTCCTTGCAATTTATAGAGCTCTTTAAATTGCTCAGCTGGTCTTGATTTAATTTTGGTATATTGTATCTATCTAGAAAATTGTCCATTTCTTTTACATTTTCCAACTTTGTGGAGTATAGTTTTTTGTGGTATGAACTAATGATTCTCTGAATTTCCGCAGTGTCTGTTGTTATGTCCCCTTTTCATTTCTAATTTTGTTAATTTAGGTGTTCCCTCTCTACCTTTTGTTGAGTTTGGATAAGGGTTTGTCTACCTTGTTGATTTTCTCAAAAAACAGTCCTTTTGTTTCATCAATTCTTTGTATTGTTTCCTTTGTTTCTATTTTGGTGATTTCAGCCCTCAGTTTCATTATCTCCTGACTTCTATTCCTCCTGGGTGAGTCTGCTTCTTTTCCTTATAGAGCTTTCAGGTGTGCTGTTAACTAACTAATGTAAATTTTCTCCGTTTTCTTCATGTGTGCACTTAGTGCTATGAACTTTCCTCTTAGCACTGCTTTCATAGTGTCCCATAGGTTTGGATACATTGTGCCTTTATTTTTATTGAATTCAAGGAAGTCTTTAATTTCTTTATTTCTTCCTTAACCCATGTGTGGTTCGGTAGTTCACTGTTCATTTTCCATGAGTGTGTAGGCTTTCTGAGAGTAGTATTGTTTATTAAATTCTAACTTTAATCTGTGGTGATCTGATAAGACACAGGGGATTACTCCATTTTTTTGTATCTGTAGAGGTTTGCTTTGTTGCCAATTCTGTGATCAATTTTAGAGAAGGTTGCAAGTTTTCAAAATAGAGTTACTCTAGACCCATTAGAAGAAATACTCTAAAATCCACCCTTAAATGCTTAAAACTACATACAACTAGATAAAGCAACTTGACAATAAATTAACAGCCCAATCATAGAAAACTTCAACACAGGCATAATTCAGCCTTATAGACTCTAAGAAGTGCATTGTAAAACTTATCAAGCATAAAACAAAATCAATTGTTAAAAACCCTACAGTAAGCAATAAACAGGTACAACAAATATTAGAAACATATCAGCAGATAACCAGAATGCTAGTAGGGGAAAAGGCATCCCATACCTGATAATAAAATACCTTCATGTGATCAACTTATGGAGTCCAAGAAAAATTACTTACCTAAAATGTTACCTGCAAGCTATGAGTAGTCACCAAAATGGATAATCATTGTATAACTTTTTTATTGTAAAAAAGTCTAGAAGGTGTGGCATAAATGGCTTTACCAATCATTAAAACTGGACTCGCTAATTGGATGGAGACTGGAAGATGTCTTTGAAAATAGTATTTTTGTGTATATATATATATATATATTATTTCTTATTGTTGCTGTTGGACTAACTCAAGAAATGCTGAAAGTAACACACGACAGAATAATATGATGGAACTGACATTACCGGCTTCAGTGTTTTCTTAAGTATGAAGTGCATCTCATGATAAAGACTGTAGGGTAATTTTGAAGCTGACTTAAAGTTCATTTTAACTGATTATAAATTTATAAAGAATTTTTCACTTGTTTTTTTCTTTTCAAATGGTTCAACTACATAGCACAGCCTGAGATTATAGATCTGTACCATGTACTGAGCTAAAACAGTATTGTATGAAGCATTTTTATGTAGTTTTTATTGATTTTATTGAGCTAAACATTTTTCTCTGCTCCCTTTCTTCACCCTCCTCTTCAACCCCCTCCCATGGTCCCCATGCTCCCAATTTACTCAGGGGATCTTGTTTTTTTTCTACTTCGCTTGTAGATTAGATCCATGTATGTCTCTCTTAGGCTCCTCATTGTTGTCTAGGTTCTCTGGGGGTGTGAATTGTAGGGTGTTTTACTTTGTTTTATGTCTAAAAACCACCAATGAGTGAGTATATGTGATAATAATTGTCTTTCTGGGTCTGGGTTACCTCACTCAATATGATGTTTTCTAGTTCCATCAATTTGCCTGCATATTTCAAGATGTCATTATTTTTCTGCTGTGTAGTAATTCATTGTGTAAATGTACCACATTTTCCTTGTCTATTATTCAGTCGAGGGGCATTTAGGTTGAATAAAGCTTTTTATTACATTTAAAATTCATCAAGATTTTAACATACAATGTTAACTGAAGTTTAAGGAGTTCTGGTACTTTGGGGAGCATATTTTTTTCATGCATTCATATAAATGCATCTTTCATCTGTTGAGAGAGTAGCTTTGTATTTTCTATGTATCAAGGATGCTTATATGAAAATATGAAACTTATAGCTATTTCAAAATAGTTTATATTGCTTTGATGTACCATGGAAAAGTATATAAAAATCTAAATTTGAGTAAGTGCCCTAAGAGGAATTAGAGGAATTGATCATTTACTAAAATCATAAAACTTTTACTTAATAGTGATACATGTACTGGTTAGTGATAACATAATATTATAAAGTACTATTTATTAAATGTTATTAAATCATCATGCTATTTTATTTATTTGTTATTCTTTTGAGTTTCCATACTGAGCATCTGTTACTTATTTATAAGCTCATTTGTAAATGACTCTTTAAGCAAGTCATGATGTATGTCAAATGAAATACTACGTGTTTTGTATTTCCTTTGTTTTGGTACCAGTTTGTACACAAATTATTCATCAAAATACAATCATGTTCTCAAATACAAAAAATAAAATAATAAAATAAAATACCTTAATGGTTTAAAGCTCAAAGAAATGAAGGGGAATATCCAGAAAAATCAGCAAAGAAGTAAAAATTTTAAATCTTCATTACACCAATAGAAAAGAATTATAATTTGAATGAAAATAAAAAGGACCACTGCTGACTTCTCATTGGAAAAATCATAAGCTAGATAGCATAACTAATAAAAAGAAAGAGGCCATTTTAGCAAATGTAATTGTTAAAAAGTAAAGTGAATTTTGAAAACAAATGAATTGGCTTCCAACATAATACCACTATATACAATATTAAATGACCTAGTAAAGTAAGATATTAATGATACAATTTTAACATAAATTTAGCAAACATAATGATGCCTAGAGATATAAACTATGTAAGTAAATGAAATATTTTTGCATCAGAAGGCTGGAAGACTGGTGTGATGGTTTAGTCAATAAGGTGCTTGCCATGCTAGCATGAAGATATCAGGTCTGATAAAGAGCATCCATGTTAAAAGTTGGGCATGCCATAAATATCACTATAACCCTGCAGGGGAGGCAGAGTTAGGTCTATCTCTGGAGCTCAATGACCTGTCAGGCTAGCTGAGTTGGTGAACTCCATAATACAAGTGAAGGTGACATCTGCAATTAATTAGAAGGATTTTGCATGCAGAAGCACACATATATGTATGTTTCTTATACACATGTGTACACACACCACATAGAACCCATAAATACATTTTAAAAAACAGTAAACTGAGAGTATATACTTATGTACAAGTAAAATGCATGCTACTTGTAATGAAGAACAGTAAGCAATACCTGGAAATCAAAGTTCCACATAATCTCATGTGTGTGAATGTTTGATCTACCTTTTCAGAAGTATCAGGGTCTGTGCCTGTAATGGCAATGATAAAATCCTTGTGGCACTAACAAAGGAACAATCATCATGCTCTCCAGAAAGGTTCAGATATCCTGTCAGAAACTCAGCACATTGGCAGCTCATAGAATATTAGGTTTCGGACCACAGGGAAGCCTCAGGATGCTTGGTGTCATGGATCCTCCTAGACCAGGTGTCTTCATCCTGTGTGAAAGCCACTGCTTGCTGTGTAGTCAGTCATATTGCTCCTATGGTCAGTGGTTTGTATAAGTCTATTTATTGTTGTCATGGACTCAGAGGTTTTTTTTTTCAATTAATGTTTGTTGGAACAGAGTCTAATAATGGAGTGGTATAAGATTTCTGAATGCCTGTGAGAAAAATCCAAGAAACCAAGGCAGCAGTCTTATGACCTCATTTTTTTTTCAAAAATACAAAACTGTTCTTAGATTATGCTTCTGTGCCCCTCCCAGGTGTAGGTGGATAGGAACGAGTTTACTTCAGATTACTCATAACAACTAGCTATTGCTATTTGGTTATGTGCCTTTTTAGAAAAACACATTTTTGCCGTGTGTGAGTTGTCTGCCACACACAGCTTGCCCACCATGTGTGGTTTGCCCTTGTGATTGCACACTTTACTCATGTGACTCCTCTTAAATCTCAAAGTATAAACTGTCTGATGTCCTTAATAAAGTTGGCTATCACATGAGATTTTTTCGGCCTCATTTATCAGCTCCATCCTCCCATGCCCGAGAGCCTCGAGAGCAGTAAACAAGCTAGGAATCTCACATGTAATCTTAGTAGGCAATTCTAGACTGTCACTATGATTTACAAAGCTTCTTACAGAAACAGGGGAGGGAAGAGAAATCTTTTTAGTTATGTCTAAACTGAATTGTCATCAATGTGCCTTAAACATAAGTAATGAGTTTGCCAAAACTTATGAATAAATAATGTGTGAGATGCCAACTGTTAACTGAAAAGAACATCAAAGGAGAAGCACAGTGCATTACCTGGTTGTCAGTAGCCTGTCTCTCATTGGTATTATGAAGTCACTGGAGGCGGTTTATTTAAGCAGAGTAATAATAGAAAAGAAGAGGATGTTTCAATAGGAAAAGACACATTGGTATCCTTGCCTGATAGTCCCAGGTTAGTATCCCAATTGTCATACCGATAAACACTTTTCAAGAAACTGAGCATATCCGTAGTTGCCTTCCCAATAGATTAATGGCTGGCTAAGAAGAAGAAGCTTAGTTCCTTAACATTTAGAAAACACTAATATTCTGCATTTCTTATTTTTCTCCTTCAATAGTATTGAAACCTGTATAGAGAGTTTCTGTCCCACCTGGTCCCATACCATTCGGTTCCATAGAAACAAACAGAGGCTTATATTAGTTATAAACTGTTTGACCTATTTGCTCAGGCTTATTATTAACTAACTCTTACAACTTAAATTATCCCACAATTCTTGTCTTTGTTTAGCCACGTGGTTTGCTACCTTTTCTCAGTGAGGCATTCTCATCTTCTTCCTTTGCCTCTGACTGGTGACTGCAGACTGAGCCTTTCCTCTTCCCAGAATTCTCTTAGTCTAGTCCCCCACCTATACTTTCTGCCTGACTTCTGTCCAATAAGCAATTATTATTAAACCAATATAAGTGGAAAATCTTTATTGTGTACAAGAGCATTGTCCCACAGCAGAAACTTTGAGAACATCATGGAATGGTGAAAGGGAAGAGTCAAATATTTTTAAGTGTGGGCTTCTTATTAAATATTCCTTATATTCTAAGAAAGCAGGTCCCAAAGAAACTTTTTTGTGCAACAGACAGAGACTATATCAGAGATCCATGATTGGTCAAAATGCAGAGAATAAATGACTGCCTGGTGATAACTCCCAGTTGGTATATGTAGAACACAGAATCTACTCCTAAGACTCATGGAAAATTATAGAAGAGAGACAAACAGACAACATATAGATGTTGTTTTATAGATATGACAAATCAATTACACCCATAAATCTCAACCATATGGTTGCCTGAACAAGCCATGCATAAATGATACAGAGTCATGTGCCAAGATGAAGAGTTACAGGCAATAAATGGCCCATAATGAAGGTATATACAAGCAAGCCTGAATGCACTTACTAGGATCTCTCTGTGTGTGTGTGTCTCTCTCTCCCTGTGTGTGTGTATACCAAACAATATATGTAGTTATAATTAAAAATGAGATCATGAATTTGAGAGGGAGTGGTCCAGAAGAATAGGACAGTTGTTGGAGGATGAGAGGGAGAGACAGAAAGGAAAACAAAAAAAGCAAGAAATTTTAAAACTAATTTTACATAAGAAATTTAGATAAAATAAAAATACTACATAAGATGTTAAAGAGATGGCTTATTGTAGTAAAAGAGTGGTGGGCCACTTCCCACCACCAGGCTCCCAGCTGCCTGGCTAGCTTATACCCCAAAATAACAACACACAAATTCTATTTATTTAAACACTGCCTGGTCCATCACTTCTAGCCTCGTATTGGCTCTCACATCTTGATTCAACCCATTTCTAAAAATCTGTATGTCACCATGAGCTCATGGCTTACTGGGAAGGATTCAGCATGCCTGACCTGGCAGCTTCATGGCGGGCGGCTCTCTGTCTCTGTCTTCTTTCTTCCAGCATCTGTTCTGTCTACTCTGCCCACCTTGTTTTCTGCCCTATCAAAAGGCCAAGGCAGTCTCTTTACTTAACCAATGAAAGTAACACATAGGCAGAAGGCCCTCCTACACCAGCTTATCAGTTAAGGATACTTGAGGATCTTATAGAAGACCCGGTTATGATTCCCAAGATTCACACAGTAACTCACAACTGCTACAGGTGATGGGATACCCTCTACAAACACCTACAGAGATGGGATATTGCATACATCTGGCACACAGACTCACATACATACCTATACACATTAAGTAACAAAATATTTTAAATACTATAAAAAATTTAAAGAATAAACCTATAAGGATGGCTTTAGCCAAAAATTTTCTAAAAAATTAGAAAATCTCGGAAAAATGGTGTACCAGGATCAAAAATTTAGCTCAGTAAATCTCATACAAAATCATCCTGTAACATTTCGTACAGCAATGCCATCAAGTTTCTAAACTACTTATCTACAATATATTTTATATGAATGTCAGAATGCCCTTAAATATCTAGCCACCTTTTTACTGTTTTCCATATATCTGAACAGTTGTCTGTATAGGGGGATGTACTCTCTAAAATTAAATTTTAATTAAAATTAAAAATATCAGCACTTATAGTTCTTGGGAAAAACTTTTAAAAATACTTCTAAATCAAGATGGACGATTTCACAGATTCTACATAATTTATATATAAGTGATTATAAATATTACCTAGCTTGGTAGTCATGAGGACAATAATGTCCTTATTCTTTGTGTGTGTGTGGTATTGGCAATGGGTTTTTGAAACAAGGTTTCTCTGTGTGGTCCTGGCTGTTCTGGAACTCTCTCTGTAGACCAGGCTGACCTCAGACTCACAGAGCTCTGCCTACCTCTGCCGATTGGGTTCTGAGATTAAGGGATATACCACCACTACCATGCAATGTTTTATTATTAACAGAAAAGTAATAATTCAAATGTTACAAGACAAAATTCAAAGGGTATAATGCAGTGTGAAACCTCAGTTACTTATGAGTACTGAGCGATGGAGAGTAGTCACTGTGAATTCACACACCAGTGCAAGAATCTCTGTTTTATGCTGACCAAAACAGTAGTGCACTCAAGTGTGCCTTGCATGATAATATCCTCCTGAAGGTTTATGATGGGAAGAAATAGTCTATCTAAAGAGCAATGAGAACAAAGGAGAGGGGTGGTGGGAAGTGCTTAGAATGTGAACTGAGACATGGAAACTCTGTTTGAGGTGTGCATTGTATGCATCCTTTATGGAACGTCATTAAATGGGCTGGTGAAATTGCTCTGAGGATAAAGTGAAGCTGGATCCACCTTTCTTTAAATAATAACTAGAAACTTGAGAATGTAAAACTTCGTACATAGGTCACAAAAACCCTTCTATCTGGTATTCCTATTATCTATTAGTGTGGTTTTAACTTTTGTTTGTCTAGGTTTCCTGTGTTATTGTTCCTCAGTCTAGAGAAAATTCAGTGAAGAGAAGGCAACACACAAATTATCATTGGTTTAGTATTTGTGGTGCAGACATTCTTTTTCGAAAAATGCCCATAACATAACAAAAATCTCAAGACATAAGAAAACAGATTTTGGAGCAACTATTGAGCATGTAATCCAGAGGGATTACATTGATTATCCAGGTGGATCCAATATAATCAAACACTAAAAAGCAGAGAATGTTCTCCTGCAGGAAGGAGAGACTATCCATGGTGGACAAGCCTGGCAGCTCCTCTGCTAACTTTGATGTGTGGAACTCATATAGTGAAACTGGCAGTAGCTGCCTGGCATCAGTGGACAATACTGGCTGACATCAATAATGCAGGAATCCCCCAAACCCTGTGCAAGATTTCAGAAATGGTGCTCTCAGCTGCATGCAGTAGAGCAGCTCAACATCATTGATGAACTTGCAGTAGTCTCCCTGAGTCGTCCCAGAAGTTCCTAGCAGTTCTTAGCAGTCCCTTTAATTTGGAATTCCTGCGAGAAGCCACAGAGGAACCAGCTGCCAGCCAGCCAGCCTTCCATCCTACAGGGCTGAGAAGTTGCTTAGGCTGTTGAGGCTGCCATAATTTGTTATGGTGGTGATAGAAAATGAATGCAGTATTTCAGGGTCCTAATGAAATATGAAGGGCTCTTGACTTTCAGGGAGGGTGGAAAACATCTCATAAATCTCACGAAAGCATGAAAGATCTCGGGAACTCTCTGGAAAACATCTTTTACATCTAAACTTAATTTGTATCCAATTCTGTACCACTCCTCTGCTGGATCGCCCCTCTCCCACCTGGTTGCCCAGAGCTCATCCTGGGGATATGAAAAATCCTTTCTAGTTATCCACGCTTTTAGGAACAATCCTGTGTTTGTAGCTATGCTTGACATTCTAACTTTATTTATTTGCAGAAAAGGGTCTTTACAAAATCAAAAATCCCCTTTTCAATTTCTCTAGTAATATGGAAAATAAAGCATTTTATTTGGAAAGAACTCCCCAATCATTATGTAGAGTTTCAAGGACTTTCAGTCTCATATTTTTCAAAAACTGGCATCAGTGACTGCTGCCCCCAGATTCCCTTCTCTCCTCATTCCTACACATACCGTCCCACCCTCCTGGTGATCATCACATCCATTTAAAATAGAGCTTCTGTACTCTCATATTCAAGAGTAAATGCTATGACTCCATAGGAGTGTATATGCACATGCGTGTGAAAACATGTGTCAGCACATGTATAGGAATGTGTAAGTATGTATGTGAATGTATGTGTGTGTGTCTATCCCAATCAGATCTCAAAAGCATTCAGTAAAGAGGAAATATCTACCAACTGGAACAGATGCTCCCTGGGTTATTAAAGAGACACTAACCTCATGAAGAAATTTTAAAGCTCTTTATAGATAAAAATTTTCCTTAGGGGACATTAAAGGGAATCATCTTCCCTTCCAAATCCATGATAACAGCAAGCTCGAATGAATAAGTCTGACTTCTTTCATAGGAACAAAAGGGATAACAATTGTGGGAGGGTACCTAAATTTATTGGCTTTAATTAAATGTGTTTACTCTAGACTGATTTAGAGTGCATTCTAATTGAAACAGAATACATAGAAAAGAATTATTAGATATTTGGGTCTGATTTGTCTGCCCACACAAGAATATTCATAGTTTACTGCAAATAAGTCCGGTACACAGAAGCTGTAAAAACTCTGCCATTATTACTGTTTAAAATTCAAGTCAAATATTTAAAACAATCTATATATAACAAAACACAGTAATGTTTTCTTTTATCTGAACTTTCATTTTCAAAACTGAAAGCTACCTAGTCACTTTGAAAATGAAATAAGCCACTGAAACTGAATGCGTGATTGTGACGATTTCACTCTATACTGAGGGACAGGGTGGAAATTAGAATGTTTCTAGTAATTTATTAATCCTATTTACTTCCCTCCTTGCATCAGAAGAAGCCAGAAGTTTCCTTCTATTTTCTCCATTTAAAGTATCTGACTATTTTCAACCTAATTTATCCAATTCTGAGTGCATAAATTCATGAGGTCTTGTAACATGTGTGTGATTATGGCATGAAAAGCCATGTGTGAAAGCATTGTAGAAAATCTTTCATTTCTTCATATCCGACTAAACCCAAATGAGATGAGATCAAGTGGAGGGATGGTAAGCAGAAGAACAACAACAACAAAAACAACAACAACAACAACAAAAAACTGTTTCTTGTGTTCATGTGAAAGAGGCAAGTGACAGGCTTAGACAAGAAATGTATGCATGAAAAGTAAAAGTATTCCCATTTTCATCTTTTCTCTCTCTTCTTCTACAGGGTTCCCTAAGGTGAGGGTAGCAATTTCACAGAGCTATCCCATCTAGGACTAACTGTTTCAAGGTCCCTCCCTCTCTGCACACTGACAGACTGTGGCTCTCAGCGTTTGCTTCCATCTGCCGCAGCAGGAAGTGTCTGTGATTGCAGCTATAGCAGAATGCTCTTCGTTGTCTTCATAGTATTCTAAGGAATACCATGTTCCTTAGTTGTCCAAAGTGTTAGGTTTTCCCTTAGGTCCATGGCCTATCTGAGAGCATGGATGTGAGTAGGTGGGGAAGTGGGGGTATCTGGAGTAGAGGAAACCATAATCAGAATATATTGTTGTAAAATAACTGTTTTCAATTCCTTTTAAAAAGGGAAAACTTATCTCCATTTTGTAGAGAAGAGAAATGATAGATGGTTGTTCCCCACTCCTCCAGAGCTCCTTAGGGGGAGTCTAGGACTATTGATCAGTCTAGTCTCATCAGCTGGCTCTCTGGCACGGCAGCACGCTAGACGGGACAATGCAGAGGACTCGCTACTCCCACAGTGCAGTCAGTGTCTGAGCCGTGATGAGCAACATGCTGCCACTGTGGCAAGTGAGGACATTCAAGAGGGAGGTAAATTTTTGCCTGGCAATCTTGTCTACTTCCGATATCCAGGAGGATAACTATGTGTTTTTCTTTG
>LOEQ01002664.1:43222-55652 GCA_001685075.1 Bramus lutescens | reverse complement strand
TAATAATAATAATAATAATAATAATAATAATAAATAATAATAATAATAAAGAGGGAGGTAAATTAATTCAGCAATCAGGATTAATAATCCCATAATCTTTCATAAAATCAAAACCAATACCAAACCTCCATGATGAGTACCACGCTAACTAACACCACCATGAAAGAATTGTGATTTTCCTCTTTACCTTTGGACCTTGGCAAGGTACTGTAAATAACCCTGTTGAGCAACTGTCTGCTAGAAGTAATAAGGGAAATGGTAAGCCAAGGGAGATGTGCACTTTAATTCAAACAATATTCAGGTTACGCCAATGGCGCGTTTTCCCACATTTACTGTATTTGAAGTCAGATAGTGACTTACCATCCTTGTCTTGAATCTCTGGTAGTAAGGCAGCAGGGTTTTTTGAATTGCCTTTGTTTCTGGAGGAAACTTGAACTGCAAATCCTGGTCACACAGTTGCGTCCATAAAACCTTGACTAATTTTCAACCAAGATATTCATTATGTGTTGCTGGTCTGAAACCTCCTGTGGACACATTCTGGCAAAATAGCACTTAGGTCTCCTTTCTTTATTGACTTAGCAGCAAATCCTGGAGATAGTATTGGAGCATTCTTTGTAAGAAACTGCATAATAATAATTAATGGGGGAAAGAAGTCTTAAAGGTTTTGCATAAAAATGATAAGAAAGCACATCGTGGTAGTACACACGTTCCATAATTCACCTCAGATACAATGATTTACAGTGGTTCTCAACCTTCCTAATGCTGTGACCCTTTAATACAGGTCCTCCTGTTGTGGTGAACCCCAGAAATAGCATTATTTTCATTGCTCTTCCTAACTGTAATCTTGCTATGGTTATGAATTGCAATATAAATATTAGTGGAGACAGAGGTGTGTCAAAGGAATTGAGAACCACTGTTTTAGATCAACAGACCTGTTTACTATCACACTCTGAGAAACCTGAAGCACAGCATGGCTACTTTGACCTCTACAATCCTCATAGAGGCTCCAAATATTAATCCATTCACACCTCTTCCTTGGCTTGTGATTGTCAGTAACCTCATGTACATCTGCCACCTCTTCCTCTGCCTCTGTGAGAAGGATGCTGATGATAACATTAAGAGTTCACCCAGATAATCCAGGATAATCTTACCCCACAGATTTTAATTTATATGTATCTTCAATCACTCTTTCAAACAAGGTAATATTTCCAGGATCTACAAACTCTCAAATGAACACAGTTAATGGAAACATTAGCAGCCCACCAGAGAAAGGGAATATAAATTTTCAAACATGAGGAAAAGTAAACAAAGTTCTCTCTGAGACAGCAATTGAAGGAACTGAAGTGTTTTGTAGAAGACGTGTTTCCTGAGTGGCATTTGCTGGGCTGTAGTGATGTGATCATTGTTTAAACTGTATACATTGTTTTATGCATTAAAAAAAGCATTTGTGCATTATAAAGATCTAACAAATATCTGAGAAATTATAATGAGTCTATCAGGTAAGGCTTTCCATATGCTTACTGTTCTGGATTGAAGTATAATCTTGGGAAAAATACCTTCTCAAATCTGGGAACCCTACTTAAAGCAGAACTCTACTTTAAAGAAGCAATGCTCTTGAGATGTTTCACGTCTGGTCCAGCTTCTCTTTCTCTCTCGTAGTCTTTCTCACTTGTGTGTATGTGTGTGTGTGTGTGTGTGTATCTGTGTGTATCTACCTTTCCTCTCCACAGAAATATAAAAGTTTATGTAGTATGTATTTTATACTTAGAAATGTTTTATAGGTTTTATAATAATTATTTATTACTTTTAAGTAATAATAATATAAAAATTCATAAAGAAAACACAGTAAATCTGTCAAAGTGACCTTATCGACCATTACTAATGGTTCTTTTCAGCAAATTTCAGTGATTTGTTTTCCTTAACATGTCCAATATAGCTCAGTTTTTAATATGTTCAGCATAGTATTTTTATAAAAAGAAGGAAAGACATTGCCATAAAATCAGTTAAATGAACCCCGTACAGATATTATAACAATGAAAATAACAAAAACAGCTGTTTCATAGCCCTTATTTCGTACTTATATTACCCATTATTCTGTTTGTATTACATTAGTTTGTTTTTTTAACTATCACAATGACTTAAGGTGAGGCATATAAATTCAATTTTATACCTATTTCATACATGAAATGCAGGTGTTTTGGCACAGCCAACAGATGCTATTCTAGGTGATGGTATCCTGGTGTGCTGAAGCCCAAATGTGGCAACAATCTGTTTGTTCTAGTGTCTCTCATGTTTGAATCAGATGGGTACATTGACATTTCAAGAAGGTATGCTACAAACAACTCAATGTAAAACTGACAGGTGAGCCTTTGTGTGTCAATCTTGCTCTTGTATCTCATTCTTTTTATTTAAGCAAACCCTCAAAACACACACACACACACAGAGAGAGAGAGAGAGAGAGAGAGAGAGAGAGAGGGAGGGAGATGCAGACTGTAGCTATTATACACAGAGCGCAAGAAGTTTCTGCCAGAGGCATCTTAACTGCCATCATCTTCTATAAATGATACTTACTAAAACAAAGGCACTGAGTATTAAACCAAACTACACTGAATTGTGACAGAATTTTCCTGGCCAGACACTCAACCTGGGCTATCATAAAGGAAAGCAGTTCAGAGATGAACACGTCTGATGTGCTATGACAACTGACTTTATAAAGTTAATGTTACAAACTGCACACAAACGTGAACAGTCAGGAAACAGAATGTCGTTACCGGGAAAAGTCTGTAATCAGTTTTGTATTTACAAAACGTTCCAAATACTGCAGACTGGGCAAACCAACACACTTCCAATGCATCCACAGCAAGAAATCCAAGCTTACAAGGCAGAAACAGAAACCAAATGAATTTTGTCTTTACAGCTTAATTACATCAAGGTTAGGAATGGAACATGAAATGGTACATAGGCATTTCCTCCATAGACCTTCAAACAGCGTGTTATTAAAGTTTGCAAGCAATTTAAGAAAAATTCTAGAGAAAGAACACAGTAAAGGTGCAATTCCTATGAACAAAGGCGAGATTAGTTTAATTGCAAGCCAGAAACCATTGAAATAGTAGCATAAAAAGACGGGTCTTATAATCATGGTATTCTCCCTCGAGTTCAGTTCATCTCCTCACTGTATAATATTCCTCAGATTTTTTCAAATTCTAGGTCATTAAGATATAAAAATATGTCTTAATATAACAATGTTTCTGCTCACCTAGTCCATATTACTGTAAGATGAAAATAACTTTAAGGTGTAAATAATCAAGATTAATGACAAAAACCTTTTTAATCCTTGTGAGCTAAAATTATTAGCTTATGTATATGTCCCACTTAACATAGAATAAAATTATCATTTTATTAAATACTGATTTTTAATATATTCTTTTCTGACTAACTAAATTCTAAGTGACTAGTTCAGCTTTGCACACAAGCTCTGCAAGAACGACGGTCTCATTTAGAAAATTTCTGACCAACAAGAAAATAATAAAATTTGTTTTCTTCTCCTCCTGCATACTTCAAAGGAAAAATATCATATTGATGGAATGTTAGGAGAAATATGATTTGTTCTTGAATCTGGATATGTAAGGTCAAGTGTGGACTTTAGATCCTGCAGAAAATAGCATGACAACTGGGGGGAAAATGTTGTGGTCTGTAATGCATCCCCAGCGTGAGAATAAGGCAGTGGCATCTGCCTTCTACTTCTTAATTGTGGGGCCTTTGTTAAGAAAAAGGATTCTGTTTTGAGGTAGACCAAAGGGACCAACAGTACAGGGCTTCCAGGTGTTCCCTTGATGTCTTAATCAAAGAAGCACCGTATTTGGGAGCCATTGTTAGGACTTTCGTCTAGTTCATTGCTCCCTTTCTCCACTTCTTGTTCCCTGGGAACCAGCCTGACTCATTGGTTTATATTTGCAATGTTTCAAGGAAGTTCTTTTTGTACCAAGCTAAAATACCTAATGTATGAGGTGCTAGAAGCATTTTGAGAAAACATGCCCTTTCTCCTGAGTTTTGGAATAATTTGGTTGGCCTCTGAAATAATAGGTTTGATTTAGCAGGCTGCTACAAGGTTACAAAGTGCTGTCTGGATCCGAAGGACTACTTTCAACCTAATGGACGTCTTTGTCCCATTTCCAAAGCTTCCGTGTGTTTAGTATTTGATGGAACACAATGTTTTCACCCACAGAGGAAAGCTCAATACACTTACTCATAACTCTTAATTGAACCACCCATATAGACTCAAAATGTAGTCTGTGTGTCTTATAATTTGTACATTTGAGAATTTGGGGTCCACTTGACTGTGAACTCTGTGGCAACTGTGGAATATGGACTGCCAGGGCATGCACGATGTTTTTAGTCTCACCACCAAGCCTCATATAATCTTGATTTCCCCTGCCTTCTACTTAGCAAGCTAGTACAAGAACGTGACGCTGGTAGTATGTCCTCCGAGGAGCCAGGCATCTTGCACTCGGATGTTCTTTCTACATTACAACAGATGGAAGTTTCCATGGACAGAGGATTTACACACAGTTGGCTATATCACAATGGAAAAACAAAAGAAGCAGAGTTTTCATGCACTGATTAACTATAATTACATATAATATAATGTAATATAATACAATATAAAATTCTTTCTTTAAACTAGAAAACTTATGAATGTGGTGCAGTAATCAAAATTATGCTTGGAGATCAGACCTCTGTCTGATGTTGGGTTAGTGAAGATCTTATCCCATTCTGTAGGCTGTTGTTTTGTCTTGTTGACCATGTCCTTTGCTTTACAGAAGCTTTCCAGTTTCAGGAGATCCCACTTATTCTTTCTCTCAGTGTCTGTGCTGCTGGGGTTATATTTAGGAAGTGGTCTCTTGTGCCAATGAGTTCAAGTGTTCTTCCCACTTTCTCTTCTATGAGGTTCGAACGGGAGGGGAGAGGCAGGGAGGGGAGCAGAGAAAAATGTAGAGATCAATAAAAGTCAATAAAATAAAAAAATATGCTTGGGCAATGGTCATAAATCTATGTTCACCTACCTATGTCTCTCTGAAGGTAACAATATCCAAATCATAATGCTTAGTTGAAAACCAATAATCTAAGACAGAAATACCAAATTTTCTCATGTTAAGAATCACTGAATGGGGCTGGAGAGATGGCTCAGTGGTTAGGAGCATTGCTTGTTCTTCCAAAGGTCCTGAATTCAATTCCCGGCAACCACATGGTGGCTCACAACCATCTGTAATAAGGTCTGGTGCCCTCCGCTGTCCTGCAGATATACACACAGACAGAATATTGTATACATAATAAATAAATAAATAANTTTTGTCTTGTTGACCATGTCCTTTGCTTTACAGAAGCTTTCCAGTTTCAGGAGATCCCACTTATTCTTTCTCTCAGTGTCTGTGCTGCTGGGGTTATATTTAGGAAGTGGTCTCTTGTGCCAATGAGTTCAAGTGTTCTTCCCACTTTCTCTTCTATGAGGTTCGAACGGGAGGGGAGAGGCAGGGAGGGGAGCAGAGAAAAATGTAGAGATCAATAAAAGTCAATAAAATAAAAAAATATGCTTGGGCAATGGTCATAAATCTATGTTCACCTACCTATGTCTCTCTGAAGGTAACAATATCCAAATCATAATGCTTAGTTGAAAACCAATAATCTAAGACAGAAATACCAAATTTTCTCATGTTAAGAATCACTGAATGGGGCTGGAGAGATGGCTCAGTGGTTAGGAGCATTGCTTGTTCTTCCAAAGGTCCTGAATTCAATTCCCGGCAACCACATGGTGGCTCACAACCATCTGTAATAAGGTCTGGTGCCCTCCGCTGTCCTGCAGATATACACACAGACAGAATATTGTATACATAATAAATAAATAAATAATAAATATTTTTAAAAAAGAATCACTGAATGAAAATAAGTAGCATATAATGGACTTGTATTACTACAGCTTCTTGGAAAAAGGATCCTAGAACTAAAAGTTTGCAGCATTATTTTACTGTTTTGCTATGTAGTTTTCTAAACACCCTTAATATTATGTCTTATAAATTATTTTCTATCTGACACATAAACTTTTTCCTGATATACTAAAAGTGCTTCATAAATGTTTTAAATTATTACATTATCTTCAAAGATATGGACATACCAAAATCAATATAAAGAGAACTACTCTCACTAACAGTGCTTCTGATGCCTGAAAACTGCAACAATTATGTAAGCAAACTTTGTAAGACATATCCCTCACATTCTGCTCAGACTATATTTTTAATTGCCTTTAGTTTTATTTTGAGTTTTTATTTATAATGTTTTCATATTATGCTTTAAGTTGCTTTTGGGGTGTTTTGTTCTTGAATTTTACCTGGATTCTGGTGGACTATATAGTTTAGATTTTGTGTCTCTGCTTTACCCAGCTCAGCCTGCCAGTACCAGAGACCAGGTAATTTAAACAAAAAATGTGTGTTTTCCCATAGCACTGTAACCAGAAAGCCAAAGTTCTGGCTGTAGCAGGATATAGTTTCCAGTGGTCTTGAGCAGACAGCCAGAGTCTTCACAGGACAGTGAAGGCAGAGTTCAGACACTGGCGGAGGTCTTCAAATGGAAGACCCTGAGGAACTTATCTAAACCTTACTAACTCCCAGAGGTTCCAGATTAAATCACCATGAGGGTGGGAATCATGACTTCAAAGTTTCTTTAGAGAAACTCAGCTCTGCTCATAACAATAAAACAGATGGCATTAATCCATTCTATCTTCTCCCTGGAGCTCCATTCTCTCAGGAACTGACTGCTTTAAATTCTATTTAAAATGCAGAGTAATGGGTTTCATTGTGACCTTTCAAATGTACTATTGCAACTTTCTCAAACTCACCCCTTACAGCCTCCACCACCGCTTCTCTCTCCTCTCATCGGTCCCATTCCCCACCTCAGATGGTCTCGCCTCTGCTTTGAGCTTACACATTTAAATTTAGATTCTGCATATGAGCACAAATATGTATTTGCCTCTAAGAATCTAACTTATTTTTTTAACATCATCTCCAATTCTATCAATTTGTCTGAAAACATCACAATTCCCTTCTTTTTGTTGCTGAATAAAATTGCATTGGGTCTAAAATAGATGTTTTGCTTATCTGTTGATGGCCCTCTGGGCTGATCACATGCTTTGGCTATTGTACTTAGTGCAACCATAACATAGCTAGGAAAGGAAACTTGCAATGTGCTGACTTCCAGGTCCTTGAGTAGAAACTCAGGAATGGTAGATCTGACTTTGCTAGCGGTTGCGCCATTTTAAATTCCCACCAGCAATGTAGGTTCCTCTCCCTGCCTCCTCCTCAACATTGGTGGTCATTTTTGTTTTCATTGATGACAGCATTTTGACTGTGACCAAATGGGATCTCCATGTAGCTTCAATCGCATTTCCCTCAGGGCTAAGTGTATTGAACTCTTTTTCCTGTGTTCATTGGCCATGTACATTTCTTCTGAACTCTGTTCAATTCATTTGTCTATGCACTGATTTGGATGATTCTCTTTATCATTTAATTTGTGGGTTTCCTTCCAGATTCTTGAGCTTAATCTCTGGCCAGACACATAGGCAAAAATACACATATTTCTGTTTCCTATTCTGTAAGCTGTCTTCATTCTGATAATTGTTTCCTTTGCTGGACAGAAGCTTTTAAATTTCATTAAATCTCATCTGTCAAACCCTGAGATCATTTTCTTGGAACATCAGAAAGTCTTCACCTCCTCCTTTCCCCTTGAACTGTTTTTTCCTGTGTTGTCCTCTAAAAGTCTCAAAAGTTTCTGATTTTATGTGAAAGTCTTTGGTCCATTTTGATTGTTTTACACCGAATGAGAGATGGTTTTCAGTTTTTCTTCACATGTGAATGTTCAGTTTCTATGCCAGCATTTTTGAAGCTGTCTTCAGAAATGTCTGTTTTGGACACTTCTGGCAAAAATTAGGTTACCACAGTTTGTGGGCTTGTTATGAGGTTTTGTACTCTTTTGATATGTTCTAAATGCTCAAGTGCGGCTAATACCATGCAATGTTTAAAAACAGAACCTCACGGTGTAACTCAGAGTAATACATCTCTAGGTTTGACTTTTCTACGTAGGACTGTTCTTGTACTTCAGGGTCCTCTGTGCAGCCCAGTACAGCTCAGTGTTGGTCTGCCTACTTTTGTTTGTTGGAGGAATTTCAGTTGAGATTATATTCATTTTTAAGTTCACTTTCAGCAGTGTTTTTGTAATACTTACTTTGCTAATAGATGTGCAGGTGAGATCTTTCTATTTTCTGATGTCTTCATTTTCCCCCATCTGGACCAATAAATTTTCCTTCAGGATGACTTTCACATCCTTGAGTTTGCTTCTAAGAATTTAATTTTACTTTGAGATTCTTGTGGATATCCCCATCACATTTGTTTCTCAGCTGCTCAAGGCTGAGATGTAGAAACGCTGCTGCTTTTTAGATGTTGATTTCATTTCCTTACATTGCTGAAAGTATTTATCGGATCTCATGTGTGTACCTGGGGAATATAGTGTCATTTAAATATCAAAACAAAATATGTAGCTGTAACAGCAACAACACTGAACCAGACCAGGCATAGAAATAAAATTTAAATAAATTAAACACAAATACTATGCCAAAGATGTTTTGGAAACAAAAAAGAAGACAGCACAAACAATTTAATCTATACAGTTAAGAATTAATTAGAGTAAAAATAGAAATAATGAAAAGACAAGGAAGATGGCAGTGGAGGAGGGAGGAAAAATCTAAGTTAAACAAAAACTAAAGCAAGCAGAATATAGAAGAATATTGTGAAGAGAAAAGATAAAGATGACTGAAAAGCAATTGCATAATAAAGGAAGCTGAATAAACAAAATTAACAAGTAAAAGAAAAAGAAGCAAAGCCTAGGTATTCCCAGAGTTTCTGACCCTCTGCTTACTTCTTGACCATCTACTCACAAAGATATCAAGAAAAACATTGTGGGGAATGTTACTCTCAATACAGCATCTTTCTCCTCTCTGTGAGATATCGCTAGTCCATAACTTTAAATAGCTACTCTATCTTAATTATTTTTACCCTGCATTCATAGCTATTTTTTGAGATGAAAAAACTTGATACAAATTACTTTGCCATAGTTAGAAAGAGAAGTAGGAAACTTTAAACAATGCTGGGTTATCAATTATTTTATTTCCTAACAAATTTCTCCTGAAAATGTCCATGCCTACTGATTTCGGTGCAATGGGAGAATGTTAATGCTTTTGTCACACTTTAGTAAGAAGATGTCGTATTAAGCTAAGCGACTGATAGATTTTATGTTTCTAGCTGAAGTTTACATTGTATTTACACAAAATTAAGAAAACATCTTATGCAATTATTTATTCATCATTTGTACTGTTCCATCAGCAGCAGATTTTAAGACTTGATATTCTTATCTTTGTTGGGAATGTTGTAAGCCATTTTATTTTCATAAATTGTTTCAGCTTATCTCAAAGAACCAGTTCTTGAGCTAATTTTTGTTTTCTTAACATTAGTGTCTGTTTCAATTTTTTAAAACACTTGTTATTCTTTTAAAAATATTTCACTAATCATTTTTAAATTCAATGCATTACAGTGCACAATATTTTATAAACTCAGACAATAATAAAAGAACGAATTATACTGATCCAATAACTTTGGAAATAAGGCTATGATTTTGGAAAAATGTATTTGCACACATGGTAAAGCAAGTGTTGTCTAGCTAACCGTCAAACCATAGTTATAAGACAAGCCTGGATAAAACAACACATGACCGCAGGCGTTGGTCAGCTTCATCCATCTTCAAAGAATTCTAAATATTTCTGCTCCAGCAATTTATCTTTTTCTATATTGTTTTGCTTGCATTTTCTTGCTTATGTTTCATTTCTTTCACTAAAAGGATCCATGCTTCATTTTGCTGTTTCTAGTGTGGTATGTTTGACATTTATATTCTTTCTTATCTATGGTGAGCTCATTTTTCATACACTGTTCTTACCTGATACTTGTGATAAAAACCTCCTATTTCTTTCTGTATCACTTACGGCAGGAGTCCTCTCTGATTTAATGGAACACTGCTTTTTCAAATGCCATTACCTTTGTAACTCACAGTCAATTGATGTGATACATATTCTCTTCTATCTTTTCTTGTCATGTTGCCCTTGTTTTTCACTATTTAATAAGAAGTATGTTCTACACAGGCATAGAGAATATTATTATTTCGTCATGAGGCTCACATAGCACAAATTCTAATTGGTTTTAATAATAAAAACCTAGAGTCAGATATACAGATTAATGCTGAAAGAGGCATCAGCAGAGCAGCCAGTAACTAGTTCTTGCCTCTACTGAATCCTCCTCAGCCCAAGAGGGGCGATCCTGTCTCTACAACTCCTCAGACTGAATGCCTTGAGCTTCTGTCTCTTCCTGCCCTATATTCCCCTCTCTACCCTGCCTTGTCCCTTCCTTTCTCCAACTCCCTAGTGCTAGGATTAAAGGCATGTGATTCCCAAGTACTAAGATTAAAGGTGTGAGCCACCACAGCCTGGCTCCGTTTCTCTTTGAGATTGGATCAATCTAGTGTAGCCCAGACTGGCCTTGGCACAGAGATTCATCCACCTCTGCCTCTTGAGTGCTGGGATTGAAAGTGTGAACCACCACTGCCTGGCCTCTATGGCTAACTAGAGGCTAAGTCCACACTCTGATCCTCAGGCAAGCTTTAGTTGCTATAGCACAAACAAAATATCACCACAGGCTCATGTTTTTCTCTGAGGTGTTCATTAAAATACTGAATAGAACATCAGCAGAGTGAATTTCGCCAGCCAGGAACAATTAATTCCGGCTGTTTTAAATATTTTCTCCATTATTCACTAATGTGTCCTGATATCTATCATAACAGTGGTCTGGCTGGCTACAGCCAGGGTTTTGCCTTGAGCACGATGACCAACCATGTGGGTAAAGACAGATGAGGTGAAGGATCCACATGTACATCACCTACATATTCAAAGATGTTATGACTCCTCACCAAAGAGATCAGTAAGAGGAGTCTGATAGAATAAACGTAAATTTTACTCCAACCCAATGAGGGTGGTTAGATATCTAAATCAGCCTGAAGATATGGAGAACGTGGATTTCAGCCAAATTCATTCTGAGTTTGTGAATATGGATTCTGTTAGACAAACTACAAGAACTCAGTCTGTCTATTGTGTTAACAGAAAAAAAATTCCTGTATTTTCAACTGCAGGTCTCATTTTTCCACTCAACATCTCTAGTCAGAAGCTACCTGAGAAAATAACCACTTGTTGCTTTAAAGTGTAATTTTATTTGTAATTACATTCCATGTCTGTCTGGTGTTTTAAGACATCCTTTTTCTTAGCAGAGTAAACTTGGGGAGAAAACAGACTGAAGTAACAAAGTCTATCAAAGCATAGTGTGCACATTTTAGAGCTGCTCCATCTAATAAGAGATAACAAGGGGGTATTTATAGATTAACATTTCAATTCCTATTTTAATGCATAGGTGACTATTTCAGACACCTGCTTTTGAATTGAAAAGTCTCATGTTTTGTTAAGTTGCCAATAGTAATTTACCATTTAAGGAAACTAGAGATTCATGGTTTTATAAGCTTAACTTGTTAGTTTTATATGGATTGCCTTAGTATTCTGAACTGTTTTGTTTCTCAGATAATTAAAGTGTTCATGAAGATAATTGAACATATTAAATTTATAAATGAAGTTCAAAAGCTTTAAGGGAGTTTAATTAACTAAGTTGTAAAAGGAAGCAAACATTAATCTAAATCCTCCTTAGAATTATTTTATATGTGAGATATACAAACAAGAGAATGAGATTTTTCACTTAAAATCTAAAACTTTCTGTAAATAGTCTTTTCATACCTAAGAGGCAGATGAACCATGCCTTGAAATGTCCACTGGTAATTGCGGTGAGAGCTGTAAGCCATGGTTTTTGTTTTGTTTATATTAATGAGTTACACTCTGTAATCAAAGTCACACATCCTTTCTCTTGCTTTTGTTTTTGATTTTTGGTTTTTCATTTCTAATTTTAAAGTTTCCCACATGGACAGAGATGTGAGAATCCAACAGTTCCTGAAGATCTGTCAGGTCAACAGTCACCATCTCCAACTCCCCATTCCATTCACCCTGTCTTCAGAAGATCTACTTTCAATTAATTTGGAATTTCTTTGGATTTTATTTGCATATGCTAAATACTGGTCTAATTGTTACCTGACATAACAGAGTCTCTAAAGGAAGAAAACAAACCTCATGGTTTGGTGCAGGAGAATTGTCTGTATTCTGTCAATCATGTTTTAAATAAATGCTGATTGGCCCGGCAGGAAGTATAGGTGGGAAAACCAGACAGAAAGTAGAAATGATGCAATGAGA
>LOEQ01002664.1:0-24280 GCA_001685075.1 Bramus lutescens | reverse complement strand
GAACTATGGCAGAAGGCCACGTGAACTCTTGTAGATAAGGAAGGGAACTATGGCAGAAGGCCACGTGAACTCTTGTAGATAAGGAAGGGAAGATTATCTGACTGACAAACATGAATCCTATTTTTGGAGTGCACAATCGTAGGAAAAGACAACGTATAGCTCTCAGCACAAGACATGGCTCTAGCATTGCAAAATTACCCTAATTTAACATTACTCTCACTGAAGAGGTAAAAGAAGTGGGGTGGGTGGAGTTATAGAGAAGGACTAAAAATATCAGAGTCTGTAGCTAATTTGACAACTGCAGGCCTTTACCTGTCAAAGCCAGTTCACAGAGTGGGAAATTTGATTGCTCTAAAAAGACATTAAAAAAATCAGAAGCATACCACCAAAGGAACAAAATAAAGACCAAGCAGTTGAGTCAAAAAATGGCAATTTGAGTATGTGGCAAATGATCTGCAATAATTGTCTTGAAGAAATTCATCTAGCTATAGGAGGACTTAAGAGACAACAAAATAAGGTATGAATAAAATTTACTGATTAATGATGAGAAGCTATATGAATGAGCCAAATGGACACCTGGACCTTGATGAATCACTGTGAGAGCAGAAACTTCAATAGAGCTTCAAGGGCAGCCTCCATCACATCAAAATAAAAGGACTTTGGAACTCAGAGACAGGTCATTTTCTAATGATTTTCTATGATCCAGTTGGAAGAAAAAGAAGAAAACAAGACTGAGGAGGAGAAAGCCTATGCAACTAAAAGGTAAGAGGATTATCTGGTTTCCAAACTCAAGAAGAAAAGGTAGGAAGATAAAACTTATTCCAAGAAATAGCGATAATGAAAAGTCTTCCAATTCTGGGTCAAAGAGCATCCAAATGCATGGCATAATCCAAATGACCCTAAACAGACTACGGAATGGTTCTAACACATAAAAGTCAAGTAAACAAATATGGAAATTACCAGAGAAAATCAATCTATCACGAATTGACAAACTTGGATACAGTGAGGAATGAATTTTTCAGCAATAAACCTCATAATCCAGGATGGTGTACTCAAAGACCTCAAAGAAAAACGGAAAAATTCTGATGGCCAAGAATGCTATATACTTGAGAGACTTATCAGTACTATCCTTACTGAAGATGAAATGAAACTTACCAAAATAAGGAAAATCAAGTACTTCGTCAAAATTAAGACCTCAATAATACTAAATCCAGTTGTCCAACTTCAAAAAAGGAAGATCCTCATTATGAAAATACACATTAAGAATATGTTACTGACAAAGATGGATGTTTAGACAAGATGTCCTTGATAGTGTAATAGTATAGTAGGCACATATAAACAACTTCCAACAGAGGAGTTATCAAAGGTTGGTTACTTTAATTATCTAATTTGAGAAGTAAAAAAAAAAGTGCACATTCTCATCCAATCAGGCATAAGGGATTGGTAAGAATGAGTGTAACTGGGGGTTTCTCTCTCGTGATGTGGGAGGTCCTTCTGTCTATGTGTTGCTCTTATTGGTTAATGAATAAAGAAACTGCTTTGGACCTATAGCAAGGCAGAACTTAGGTAGGCAGGGAAAGCTAGGCTGAATGCTGGGAGAAAGAAGGGCGGAGTCAGAGAGACACAATGGAGCCACCAGAGACAGATTCCGGTCAGAACTTTAGCTGGTAAGCCACAGCCACGTGGCATTACACAGATTAATAGAGATGGGTTAGTTTAGGATATGAGTTTAGCCAGAAATATGCTTATGCTATTGGCCAAACAGTATTGCAAATAATATAGTTTCNAGGCAGGGAAAGCTAGGCTGAATGCTGGGAGAAAGAAGGGCGGAGTCAGAGAGACACAATGGAGCCACCAGAGACAGATTCCGGTCAGAACTTTAGCTGGTAAGCCACAGCCACGTGGCATTACACAGATTAATAGAGATGGGTTAGTTTAGGATATGAGTTTAGCCAGAAATATGCTTACGCTATTGGCCAAACAGTATTGCAAATAATATAGTTTCTGAGTGGTTACTTTATGGCTGGGCAGCCAGGATGAACAAGCAGCCTCCTCCAACAAATTGGTGTAATTCCTTCCCACCGGTTCAAAAATAATCTCTCTGAGGCTTAATATTAATTACTAACTCTTTAGCCTATTATCTCAGTCTTGTTATTAACTGACTCTTATCTTTGCTTGGATTTCCCACCTGACTACATTCTGCCTGGCTATTGGTCAAATCAGCATCTTTATTAACCAACGATAATAAACACAACAATAATAAAACACAATCACAGAATGCATAACGGCATCCCACATCAAAGGAGCTTCATATAAAATTCTTAATGTGTCAAGTCAGAAACTGTATCCCTGATGGTAAACACATAGTTAGATCTACCAACTTTGATCTCCCAAGTTAATTTGTATATTACAGGTCCAAAATCACCATCACAGCTAACATTCTTGGGCAAGTAAAAACTGCCCAAGTAAAAACTACATGTCTTTGAGCCTACAGGATGCGGGGCAGACCTTTGGCCTGAGTTAATATTTCAATTCTATTCAAAATACAGGAACCATGAAAAAGGATATACAAAGTTCATTGTTTTCTAATTTTAACTGTCATGAACTGTTCTCTTTTTGGGGCAGATAAAATACATAAACATGCAATTGGTAGCAAAGGCTTTAAAATTCACTGTGAAGCTCCAGGACTTCAGAATGGTTATTCCGCACTGTAGACACATTCACTGAGATGCATAGACTTCAGGTCCAGGCAAGTGCTTGTGGGCAAGCGCTTGTTTAAATGACTGTTAATTTAACTGCATGATGCTTTTAATTTGCCATATGTTTTTAACAATTAAGTGGTTTTATTATAAAAGTGTAGTTGTAAAGCTTGTTCCATTAATATCAATTGTCCATTTTCTGAATAAGGATACAGAAAGGCCTGGTTAAGTCGAGCCTCCCCCAACTCTGCTCTGTCATTCATAATTCAGATTAATTTAAGGTTTTGCTTTCCCAATGCAGGAAATTTCGCTTAATATCTATAAGAATCCTGGATCCAGTTAAGCTGTTCAAAATCAGATGCCAGTAAGCTGCCTATGGCGAGAGAGTGGGAGAAAGAGAGCAAGTGAGAGGGAGAGGGAGAGAGAGTGAGAGAGACTTAGAGGATATGTTAGAGCAACTCTTCCAGGGTAATGCACACAGAGATCACAGGCCTAAACGTCCTTTACAAATTTTTGAGTTTTTACTTTGTATATTACTATTAGTCATTCTGACCATTATGTATTCTATACTTGTCCTATTAAAGACCATATAAGTGGCTAAGAATTAACCTTTTTTCAGTTCAAAGTCAAATGAAACACCTCAGGATTCACATTCAAGGACCTGGACTAAGATCCATGGCTCCTTCCCAGCTGTGTCAGCTGTGGGGTGTTGAGGACTGCTCCCTGTGACTTTCTTTGCTCCCTCCATTGACCCTTCTGTGGGACTATGTATTGCTCACAGTACAATCTCTCAAGTATCATGGTCTCTCTGATCAAGGGAATAAATGAGTTGCCAAAATAATTGAGCTCTTTCTCAGGGTTCCCATTGTCTCAATGATCCTGACTATAGCACCCTAAAGGGCAGTTTCACTGTCTTCTCCATTTAGCTTTAGTGTAACAGTTGGATGAAGCTTAATCAAAATCAAAATGAAATAAATTCAGATTTTTGTTAAGAGAACATTTCCTAAGGTACTTTAAAGTCTGATAGCCTAGTTGAATCTAAATTACTCTTGTAACACAACAAATTTAAGATTACTTGTTGATATATAATTAAGCAATACGATTCTTGTCTATTGCAAATGCCAGGCTAACTACATTTACACTTGGATTTCTTTAAAGTCTCTTTTACATACTTTTACTTCTTCACAAAAGTCTGAGAATTGAATAGCATTACATTCCAGCAAGGGTCACCTGAGCTGGCAGCTTCCGATAATCTTGGACAGAAGCTATCTTGCAAGTAAGAAAATGAAATATGCACAAAGCTATAAATCTCCATACATTAACCCTGCAGTTGAAGTTTGGGATATGAAGGCATCTGTCCCCCATGAAGAACTGGGGAGATAATAAAAAGAGAAGGAGTCTGGTGGAGTAGCCTGTACACATTTGTTACTGAGTGCAGTGATGGCAGGGTAGATCAAAATGCTTGCCCTTCTAGTGGCATGCAAAGATTTGCCCAGTTGAACTCCAATTGCCCACTGCTATGTGAGTTGGGAAGAAGGGGAGCTCCGTGAAAAGTCAGAAAGCAGTTTCTTCTTGCCTCGGAGTGATTATCTAGGAACAAGAGAAAGCTACCAAGAGAGTGCTTGGTTTGGACAGACTGTCTTTAAAAGTCCTGGTATTTCAAATAGCCTACTGGTCTGAATTAAGATAAAACCAAGTCATGATTAACTCATTCTCCACAGAATTTTGTCAAGATAGGTAAGAACAGGTTGTTCACAGAAAAAAATCATCTGAATTAGGGTACACTTTATAGCATTCCTAGAGTTGCAATTGTACTTTAAGAGTTAAGTCTGGGCACAGGGACTATCTCCCCATTTGCCTGGCCATCTGAAGAACATATATAGTTGGAAGGTGATGTTAGAAGTAGATTTACATTAATCAGGTTTCTACATCCCTATATCATACTATGACCACCTGTGTTGTAAAAGAAACTGAGTTCCCTTCACCTCTTTTGGAGACTGTTCAGCTAGAACTGTGTGTATCAGTAATGTGCAGTTAAAGAGGGGAAGACCTTGTGTCTCATCTCACAAGATCAGGCTTTCTCCCTTGCTGGCTTATAATCAGCCTGAACTGTGGTACAGAAAACACTAGACATTTTCCCTCAACATGTGAGAATCAAAGGGGCACCGGTGTCTCAGTATGCACTCAAGATTTCATGTTGAAGAAGGGTACTTACCCAGTTGAAAAAAAAAGAAAAAGAAAAGGTGTCCTTTTGATTCTGCCTCTTTTTTCCTTTTATTCAAACTCCTAAGGTTAGGGGTGCATGGCAACAGACACTCATGATTGACGAGGATCAAGGCAACAGGAATACCTGCTCTTACCTTGTTAAAGGAGAACTTCTTTAATCCTCTGCCAATTTGTGGTTCTTCAGACTTTGCAAGGAAAAGGTGTGATTAGACTGACTTATATCATCTGGTCTTAAGAGCATCCTTCTCACATTGTCTCCTGGGATGTGTTGATGCCCTGTATCCTAACACACCATTTTTGATGCTTTCTACAGCACACTGATCTCCCAAGTTCAAGAGGTTTTACTCCCAGCAGTAGTTTCTCTTGTCTCTTTCTCTTACCATCAATTTCCCAGACAACTCTAACCCCATAAAACGTCACTAAGTTACATCCTCCTCAAACCTGACACAATTTACTTCAACTTTAGATGACATACTCCTTTCTAAATTTGTTCATAGCCTTCCTTTCTATTATGGAAATACCTAACCATTATTTCTTAGGAAAAACTCTTAGCAAACATAAACCCTTCCTTGCCTAAAAGCTATCTGTACCCTTGGCATTACCTTCTACTTAATGGTTTTTTTCACTTTATTCTTTCACACAAATGCTGTTATCCTCTCTATTTTTACCACCAAAATGAGTCCCTAAACTATAAACTCAACCCAGCACTTCATGTTCCTCTTATCTTCCTTCCTTCTATCACTTCTGTGCAACCAAGAGGGCTTCTATAAAGAGATGTCACCATACTCATAGCTGAGACTTCCCATCATCTTTAGTACACACATCCGCCATCTCTCTAGTCTTTGCTGCTCCCACCTACAACACACTATTTCAAATCATCTCTTACCAGAAAAAACTATACTGATTTATTTCTTTATGATTATTCTCTCTTGGTCCAGAGGTAACTGCTTTTGAGGCCAATATGCCTAAGCAAAGTTACTCCATATTTTCTAGGTCATATGCCCTGCCCTAAGTTTTTGTTTGCCCAGTTTCTATGCTTCATAATCAAGACCCCTATAATCAACTTTCCTCCAATCTATCACAATTATGGGTAGTGCCCCCCATAAATCTTACATAAGAAGCCCAAAGAGTGAGTACCCAAATTTAGAAAGCCATAAGAAAGGTTTTTGTCAAGTTCCCTTTAAGAGAAATGGAAGATATTCATGATGCCAGGCTGGCTGCAGATCTTCACCAATACCCTAATAAGTGGTCAGGGACCAGATTCACTCAAAGGGCTTCTATTTGTGCTGGGGTGTTACCCTTTCCAGAAGCCTTTACTTGATTCAGAACCTGAACTCAGCTCATCACAACCAGAACATTTTCATAAACACAAACAAACGAACTTTAAAACAAAACAAAATCAACAAAACAAGTGCCAAGCATGGGAAGAGATGTACTGAGTTTACCTCAGCCTGTCTGACTCCTGAGAATTCATACCAATAGCGATGTTCCTTGTCCTGTCTGAGTCCCCATGTTTTGCTCAAAAAGACTATGGCAGCACACAGAGGCTATAAGATGCAAAATCATACTCTTCACTTACGTTTCCAAAGAGATGACATCTATTTCCCCCAAAAAATTTCCTTTTAAAGACCTTCCCAACCAATCTACCAACCAAGACAGTCAGTTCTCCTTTTTTAACAGTCCTTATACCCAGCGCTGCAAGGAGGAACTCTGTTCTGACATATCAGGCTGCTATCAGGGTCAGCTCTAAACCTCAGTTCCTGATGCTGGGTATCCAACCAGCTTCAGATGAAACTGGGCCTTTTCACACTGAGCCATTTCCTTCATTCTGACTGCAGGTAGACAACATGCAGGGCCTCCCCTAAGCTTCTCTTCTGTTGTGAAGAACAAGGATGAAACTTCTCCAAACACTCTTAGGGCGGGAAATGGTTCCGTGGAAAAGGTGCTTGCCGTTCAAATATAAGGGCAAAAGTTTGGATCTGAAGAACACACATAAAAGCTAGGTGGGTGCAGAGGCCCCTTATAACATCAGAACTCTGTCAGAACTAACGTCAGACAGGGCATTCCCAGGGCAAACTGGCAAGCTAAACTAGCTAAATTATCAAGCTCTGTGTTTAGCAAGTGTCCTTGCCTCAAAATATAAAGTGGGAGTCCACTCTGTGTGCTGTGATTGCCATTAATGAATAAAGAAATTGCTTTGGACCTATAGCAAGGCATAATTTAGGTAGGCAGGAAAAACTAGGCTGAATGCTGGAAGAAAGAAGGGCAGAGTCAGAAGAAGCCATGGAACCGCTGCCAGAGTCAGACATGCTGAAACTTTGCCAGTAAACCATTGAAATGTGGCGATACACAGATTAATAGAAATGGGCTAAATTAATATGTAAGAGTTAGCCATTAAGAAGCTAGAGCTAATGGGCCAAGTAGTGATTGAAATAATATAGTTTCTGATTATTTCGGGTCTAAGCTAGCAAGGTGGCCGGGCACCAACAAGCAGCCTCCCGTGACAGAGAACAATCACAGAAGATAGCCCGTGTTGACTTTGGGATTGATGCATCCTGAAATTCTAGTCTGGGTATTTCTTAGAAATACTGGCTTGAAGATCTATTTGTCCCTCCAGCTTCAGAGAGGTATCAGCAGCAGTAGCTAAAATAAGAAGACAGAAAAAAGGCACATGGCCAGATCAAAGCCACATAACACATGTACAATCAATGCATGCAAATATTAATCAGTGGAGAGAAGGAAACTCACACACATGCTACGACATGGATGAAATTTTAAAATATTACACTTAGTGAAACAGTCTAGACATGAAAATATAATAGCATAGTGACCCCGGATGAAGGTCTCAGAATATTGAAAATCTCTAAGAGTGGTTGGTTATCGACAGTGGCTGGAGAGAGGCAGGAATGTGGACTTGTTGAATTGGTGGGGAATTCTGACTTTTTAAGATGAAATAATTCTGGAGATGGATCCTTGTGGTGATCACACAAGTGTTAATGGACTCCATACCAAGGAACTCTTTAAAATGGGTTTCACAGTGAATGTTTTTACGTCTATTTAACCACAATAAAATTAGGGGTAGGGTATATTTTCCGTCCCCTGAGAGTTACATTTTCATGATATCTAAAGTATCAGAATATCCTGAAACTTAAAATAGGCCTTGCAAGTAAACTGATGTGCCTTCTGGAATGAGTATGCTTTTAAAGTATAGTGTGCCTCGTCAGGTAACAACTCACAGGATTGTGCTGAAAGCCTGTTGATCTTTCCTCCTCTAAAGCAGTGAGATTATATCCAGGGCAAAGCCTACTCAGACCTTTGTCTCCTTCTCCATGGTATTACTAAACTTTGTGTAGCACGATTAATAAAAACCCAGAGACTAAAATTGGGGTTCAACCTGAATGTCAGGAAAACAAAACAGCTAGCTATCCACTAACTCTATCTTTTACCTCAGTCCAAAATGGCAATCCTGCCTTCAAGAATACTCAGAAGGAGACTGTGTGTGAGAGCTGTCTCCTCATGTCTTATATTCCTCTCTAGTGCTAGGATTAAAGGTGTGTGCCACTACCACCTGATTTCTATGGTAAACTAGCGTGGCTACTGGGATTAAAGGTGTGTGTCACCACTGCCTGGTCTGTAAGGATGATCAATGCAACTGTTTTACTCTCTGAACTTCAGGCAAGCTTTATTTGTTAAAATACAAATGAAATATCACTACATATTTCTCTCCTTCTCTGAGGTGTCCACTATTCTGAACATGCAGGATGATCCTCATTCACATTTTCTCTCATTCTACTAATTACTCAGCATCTTGAAAACATATTTTTGTAAATAATATATATGATGTGCCTATTTTTGAAAAAATAATCACTTAACATTTACTTGGTGAGTTTTATCCATAATTGTGTTTGTACAAGTCATTTGAATTTCAAAGCACTATTTACATGATTAAATATACCCCATCTTTAGGAAAAGTAAAGTTGATTCTTAAAAAAAAGCTATTAAAATTGAGCTTTTAACAATATCCTACTACTGTAGGAATGGTAAACCATTTATCTAGAGTTGAAACTCTCTGTGAAGAATATAATAAATCTCAAAGTATGCTTGTTCTCAACTTTAATGATATTGGCAAATTGTTCCTCAAAAAAAACCTATTTTAAAGCCATTTTTGTTTGCAAATTTCTATTTTAATGTGTCGTGAAGAAAAGCATCAATTTTCTTTTGGAAGAAAATTGAAAATGTCACAAGGGTCAGGCCCACTTAATTTGCAAACTCTTGCCACCTTCTTTTTCCAAGATAATTCTTACACCCACAAAGCGAGTAAGATAATTTCATATCTCAGTGAAAATGCCCTTTCATGCACTTCTCTGAGGCATCCCTAATCACACTAGCAAGGGAATAAACTATTAAGGCCTTGAACACCCCTAGTTCAGAGTTTGTCTTCACTAGGGAACTGATACTTGGCCCAATTATAATACATAATTAATGGCAGGGAAAAAAACAACATGGTCTTTGTTTTAAAACTGTGCAAATTTGCAACCCAGTTTATTCACAAACCTAGTCTTCTGGCATTGTACATAGTTTGGAAAAATGGTACATTTATAAGTATGGCTAATGGCAGGAGACACAATAGCGATCATTAAACAAATACAACACGCTTACTTGCCCTGGGATTTCAGGCTTCTGTGACTATGTGATGTAAAGGGGGAGGCAATGGTGTCTTCAGAGAGCATTACAAGTGGGATGACTTGCTTGTTAAGGAAAAAGTTCCAGTCAACCTTGGAACGCCCAATACTCTAGAGCGTTTATTAATTCCTAGCCAAGATTCCTTTGCTGTTTAAGAGGTCTGAGTACATCCTTTTCATTTTTCTTTTTCCTTCTTTCTTTCCTTTTCTTTCTAAGGACAAACAAATGAAAAATTTAATGGACTTTTCTTAATAAAGTTATTAAGAAAAACTTACCTTGATTTACATTTGAAAAGTATCATACCCAACATGTTTAGAATGCATGATTTTCAAGAACACAGGGAGGATTTATTGTATTAGATCTTATTCTGGGAAATAAAAAAAGGCTAAACAAATCTGACAGGACTCAAGCCATATAAAGTGTGTTTGTGATCATAAAGTTTTAAAATTAACATCATAAACATAATATTTGGAAATTCTTCCAATACTGAAAAAATGGAGTTAAATAACCCATGGGTTAATAAATACATCTCCAAGGAATTTTATAAACACTGAAAAATTAAGGTAAAAATACAAAACACAAAAAATGACTACTACTGAAACTATGCACAAAGGGAAATTTAAATTTGATCATTTAACTTTCTACTGTGGAATACTTGAATAATTTGACAAATAAGATCAAAAATGAAAAAGAAAATCTAAGATGGATATTTAAACAAAATTCTAACATGGAAGTTTAATCAAAATAAAGTAAGGTCCCTAAAAAATGAACGAAATCACTAAACCTGTATCTAGTTATAAAAACTGACAGATGAATTGACTGTTGGAGGAGGAAAGAGACAGTTAAAATCGGGAATAATTGGAGGAGCATCCTTGCTTTCATTGACATGGATTTGAGAATAAAGAAATACTACATACCAGAGCGTGCCAGCAAATTAGATAAAATGAACCAACCCTCCAAAAAGCACAAGTAATCTAGACTTGCTGTAAAATATACAGCATTAGCAGCTCTCCATAGACTATAAAAATTAAATTTACAGTTCAAACTACCAAAATAAAAAGTTTCATGCCTAGAAAATTCTTCTGGACTTATACATGAGAAATAATTCTTACTTCTAAAACTTTCTTCCACAAAATAGGAAAAAAAATAGGAACAGGTCAGTACTAATTTCATGAGGCTAGCAATATTATAATTCCAAATCCAGGAAAAGACAGTATAAGAAATAAAAAATATAGATGTATCAAGAACAGTAATGCACTATTGACTAGGGTACTGCATTATGATCAAATGTGGTCAATTCTGAATTGATGGGACTTTTCTAACAACTAAAAATCAGCACATATAATTATTTTAGATAAGCCTAAAGAATAAAAACATGATTATGTCAGTAGAAACAGAAATGCTAAGAACCTTTTATACAATAAAATATCTATTCATAATAAAGATAACCCAAAAACTTGAAGTAAAAGGTAACTCCCCTTATATAGAGAAAGATACCACAGGGCTCATCTAAATTGTGAGCTATATCAGCATTCCTTTAAAAACAATATTCCATGGTTTCAGACTATTTGTGACGACCATTATTTTTTGTGGTATGATTTCTGAAGTTTTTCAAAAAGTAAATAGAACACATTTGATTGGGTCTAATTTTGGCTTCTTACCTGTTTCACTTACAATGCGGCCTTTCCCAAGTCACACACTTTCTTAGTTATTGTATCTTGCAGTAGGTCTTGATATTGGATAGTTTCAGTCCTCCAATTTTGTATGTATTTTTCCTAACCATTTGCTTATTCTAGTTCTTTTGCTTCCCATATAAATTTAAGGATCACCTTGACAATATCTCTATTTCACATATTTCATGGCTATATTTTCACTGGGATTGGGTCAGAACAACAGGAATTGCTGACCCAGCTGCCTGTACTTCTGTGGCCACACATGGTCATAAAGAGGAGACATAGTGTGTGTGTAGAGCCAGACCAAACTGAAGTGTTTACAATTAGCCTCCAAATACACAAATAATGTATCTCTCATACTAAATGATAGGCATAAATTTTACTTTTTTTGGTTGGAGTAGTACTTTAAAAGTGATGTTTTATTTACTCATATTTTATAACACTAGCAAGATTTCTTTATAATCATTTATTTGAAATAATTCCAATGCTCATGAACAGTTAATATAGAAAAAGTAGTTGATGTAGCTGTGTGATATAATCGCAACGAAAATAATGAACTCCATGTACACAAATTATCCAAATGTCAAAATAAACATGTTAAAACAGCAGCCTGTCTAAACAGGAGCACAATTCTATGATTTTATTTATCTGAAAATACAGAAAAGCATGAGCTAATTAGTAGTGACAGAAAGCAAGTAAGATATCTCCAGGGGATAGGGCTGTAGGAAAATGGACATGAAATGGAAGTCTTAATGTGGGGTAAACTTTGGAGAGGAATGGATATGACCTCTGATCTCCTCGTTACTATGGTGATGGATTCATGGCTTTTTACAGAGGTCAAAACTGATCCAATTGTATAAATTAAATGTTAGCAATATGTTTTGTTATAGTTATAACTCAATGAAATTCTTGTTAAGCTTGAATCCTTGTCTACATATTCAGCCACACTTTAATACCTCCCATGTCACCTGCTCCATACTCTGTCTCCAAGTAGTTTTTGACATTTTTATGTAAATATAAAACTCCAGTGACAATCTACAATGGGTCTATTTTCCTCTGAATTTATTCCACTTACAAAGTAACAATCTAATTACACATTTATAACTAAATGCTCAGGAAGTTAAAGTGGTATTTTTGTCCCATAGAAGTCATAAATGGCAATGATATATTGCATTAGGCAATTACAATTTTGAGGAATGCATAGTGTCCCACTCAGAGTGGTGACTTAAGGCCTTATAATGGCGATGTCACACTTATCGCAGCACATGAGAGGCACAGTACTTAAATGCAATGGAAAGGCCATTAACTTAGAAAGGTTTTAGAACTGTCATCAGATCCATTAGATTTGATACCAGTATTTCACATAAAAATTGCCTGACATGAGAATAAGGAGTCTGAAATCAGATCATTGGAAGAAAGAGAAATCAGATATCTGCTTCCTAGATGCCATGGCTGTTAACACCACACACGCGCGCACACACACACACACACACACACACACACAAACATGAAAATTTGGAAGCACTAAGGAGGGAAACGTCAACATACAAAGCCCCTGAAGCAATGACCGAAATGACTTGACTCTTGGATTCGGTGATGAAGTAAGATGCAGCTGTTTTCCAGAACAAACTTGGGGGAGATAATTTTGTCTATGATGGAACTATATTCAACATTGCAAACTCCACCAAGTAACTCACTCACGTATATCATCAAAGTGACCTTTGCTCTCTTCCTTCCTAAATTTCAATGTAGAAAGTATCACTGGAAACTTCCTTAAGTTTTTACTGTCTGGCATGCTTCAAACTTAATATTAACTTACATTGATCAAGGTGTACTCATATACCTGATCAATATGAACAAATTAGTATACAATAATATGGAATTTTAATCATATTGATTTTTCCACATAAGGATTAATGCCCAACAGCAAGCTGCTTTACATTTGGTGTCATTCAAAAAGAACCAGCAGTTTAGAATTCTGGAGTGAAGTCTACCTGAAAGCTATGTTCAGTGTCAGCTGAAGTGTTAGAGATTTGTGCCTTTTTATTTTCAGTATCAAGATCTTCTGAGTAAATTGGGAGGATGGAGACCTTGGGGAAGAGTTGAAAGGGGAATAGGAGAGGCATGGAGGGGAGCAGAGAAAAATGTAGAGCTCAATAAAAATCAATAAAAAGGAGAATAATCAATTAATTAAAAAAGTGTTATACAGAAGTGTTTAATTAAGAGTAAATTGTTATGCTATCTACAATACCTTCAAATGTCATTTATTAATTGTGGTTATGTGTACCTCCATACAAAGACAAAAATAAATGTTCTAAAACATTAAAAGTTTGTTTAACAAAATAAGAGGCAACTGAAGGAAGAAGACAATTTTGGAATGGTGCATGTTTATGTAACAGGACTGTAATAATTTATGGTCATATTGCAAGCTGCGCTGTGTAATCTTTGAAGTTTGCTGTTGTCTATTCATGATTTCCTTTGGAATTTTCCTTGTTTTGTTTACAAACCCTAATACAGACAGGCGTGCTCTCTCAAGGACTCAGAGGCCTCACTTGGACAGCTGGATTCTGAGTCAAGTAGGTGACTTGATTCAAAATAAAGATTATTCTCAAATGGAAAGTATTATTGATTAGAAGGGTGTGTGGATTTGAGCAGGCACAGGAATGCTTTAAGCTTGTCTTTGTGTCCATGTATCTTATAATTGAGATGCTCAAAGCAGATTAGCCACAGGGCTTGCCTTGCACAGAGCCTCTAAACTCCAGGGTGCACATCACCTGTGTCTTGTGGCCATCGTTGTGAACATGTGCATTTACAGTTAATCATGTTTGTGATTATGCTGGTAGTAATCATATCAGGGGTGTTTCTCAGAGGTGTTCCAACCACAGGATGTACCTACAGGACCCAGGGCCAAATAGAATCAGTACAGAATTCACAGCAAGGACAAACGCAGCTTCTTTTGTCTACATTTGCTTCATTTTAGGAATATTTTTTTAAAAATCACATACATTTTCAAAAGATGAAAAGATTAAGAAAATTTTAAGATTGTTTCTTACTTAGAGTAAATTTTTAGATTAATGAAGACATGAAACAGAAAGAGTTGCTAATCAAAGGGCAATTTTGGAAGACATTATACATCTTCTGCAACATGTGGGGACCCAACAGGAAGATCAATGGCCTAGCATCTGAATAATTGCTGCTTTCTTCCGGCACACACCTCTAGCACAGGTCACTGCTTCCTAATTTGCTATCCTATGAAATCAAAGTCTTCTTCTTCATCTTCCTTCAACATCATGAGAATCTCTAGCCTCAGTTCAACACTGCTTCCTGCTGACTGTTTCACTTTCCTGGCCACTTTGGCGCTTAGCTCCCCATGGCCTGGTGCACTCAGAAGAGACAGCACAATCTTCTTTGTTGGTCTATCTCGCGAGAACCTTCCTCCTTAAACCATTTTGCAGATCATTTCCAACTTAGGTTACTCTGCAATTTTAATTGGAAATATTCTATCCAAACCATTTTTTACTTGACATGTACATTTAGACATTGTGTAGGCCACATAATAACCTCTATCATACTAAAATTACAAGGTTGTTAGTGTAACCACTAATGTCATGAAACAAATTTTATGTAGTCATGATTGTTTTAAATACATTTTAATAATAATAGAATCCCATTCCTTTCTCCCCTTCCTATCCTTCTTACAGCACCTCCCAGGAGCCCTCCCTCCAATCCATTTCCAGACTCAGAAATCTATAGCCTTTTTATTATTATCATTACACCCCCACCCCCACATATATATCTTGTGTATATATATACACATATTATATAAGTGTATATACGTATATACACACACAAATATATACACGCAATCTGTAGAGTCTGGTTTTTGTTGCTTGTGTGAAAATAGTCTCATGGCTGATTACGCTGCACTGAACAACCAATAAGGGGACTAATTCTCTATTTTCCAGCATTCATTAGTTGCCTACACCTTTTTGCTTAGGCAGGGATCCCACGAAATTTCTCCTTTCTTGTTAGCATGACCACGGATACTGCCGTTTTCCCAGGCTTGTTTACACAGCCATTTCTAGGAGAGACTGTTTTACAGCAAATTTCCTGATGTTCTGTCTCTTACCATCTTTTCGCCATGATGTTCCCTGAGCATGGCGTATTTCTTAGGGTTGAACTCCCCATCATCTATCGATCTCTGCCTTATATAAAATTGTGGTTTTCTGTGATGGTCTCCATTTGCTATAAAGAGAGATTTCTTTGATGAAGGGTGGATAGCTACATGTATTTGTGGGTGTAAGTATAAGATTTAGACTTCAATAAGGAATTTTGCTGGTCTAGCAAACTGGTGGTAATTGATTCTTTCCTAAGATCTATGGTCTCACTAGCTCCAGGATGCAAGCTGGGTTGCTAATACCAGTTCTGTCATCTTTCCTGCCGGGTGGACTTTAACCAACTAAACCTTTGGTTTCCACCAACATGCAGCACCGCTTATTTCATCTGTAGAGATAACTTTTTGCTGGGGTTCAGCCTCAACTCAGGTTCAGGTCCTGAGATGAGGAAGGGCATCAGTGCAAGGACAACTTCTGACCACCAAGTGGATTGCACTCAAGCGGCCCTGAATAGCTCAGGCCATCTTTGTTTTTAAACAGGGTTTTTCTTACCAGGGTTACATGAACAGCTTTGTTATTAGCTTCTATTTTTGACCTTAAGAGATAGATCATAATTTAAGGAATGTATCATGATCATTAAGGAAGCCCCCACTGTTCCCTTTTATGCGTCCCCAAATACACCTTTCCACCCCTACATAATCTCATTCTATACATAGAGTTCAGTATTTTTATAAGGTTATCAAAATATCAAGTCAGACACTCCCTGCTCTTGTAGCACCTATGTCAGCTGGCAGCTACTTTTAGTTACAAAATTTAAAAGTAATAGACATGGGCACAATGCTTTAAGAACAATATTCAAACCCAAACAATTCTTTCATGTCTACCAGATATGCTTTTATAGCGGTTCCTTTTCTACAAGAGGGTCCCATGTCTCAATCTCTCTGTGAAAGGCAGACTTGGTAAGGCACTCTCTTCTCATCTCACTATAGCACACTTCAGAGTCTTTTCTTAGCATGTATTTCTTGTGTAAGGCATCGAAAAATATTTGAAATTTTATCTCACCCCAGTCAGAATGACCAAGATCAACAAAACAACTGGCAAAATTGCTAATGTGATTATAAGCACTCTCACTAACATTGGTGGGAATGCAGCCCTGGAAATCAGTATAACAAATCCTCAAAACGGAAAAGGAAGCCTACCATATGACCAAGCTATACCTGTCCTTGGCATATGCCCAAAGGACCCAACATCTTACTCCACATTTTCTCACTCAGCAATTTTCGTTGCCACCCTATTTACAATAACCAGGAAACAGAAACCATCTAAATATACATGAACAGGCAATGAAAAATGTGATACATATACACAATGAAATACTATTTGGCTATGAATAAAAGTGACATCATGAATTTTTCAGATATCTGGAGAGACCTATGGGAGTTTCTGTTGAGTAAGATAACCTGAACTTAAGAAATATGAATACCACATATTCTCAACCACCTGTATTTCCTTGCTCTGAATCTTCAGATGTGAATATACAACATGGGGTTAACACAGAAACTAGGAGAACATAAAGGCACCGTAGGTGGAAGGGGCTTGAGAATAGAATGGTAGGATGAAGGTGATATGAAAACCAGAAGGTGGCTTCAACTGGGAAGGAAGGAGGGGGGGTTGCAATAGCACAACCTCTTGATAAAAACCTCAAAGAATCATATTGTTTTACATTTACCTATTATACAAAATATATAAGTATATGCGCATGTGTGTATGTATACACATAAAAAGAAAAAGAAGAGAAATGTGTGCACATGTGCACATGCTCAGAGTAAGTATAGCTTGAAGGAAGTTAAGCCACTTGGGTTGACAATGCTTCCCACAAAAACCATAGACTAGCAAAAATTCTAGTCATCATTTTTTATTCTTATGATGAAATAGACATAAATTGTATGTGGGGAGCCAATAGAGAGATGACTCAGTTGGCAGACTACTTGCTATACAAGTATGGGACCTGAGGCCAATTGCCAAAAGCCTTGTGAAAGGGCCTGGTACAGTAGCACAAGCCTATTTCTTGAATGAAGAAAGCAGAAAGTGAAGGATCCTCGGGGCTTGATGGTCAGGTGGTCTATTGGAACCAATGGTCAGGTTTAGAAAGACTCTAGCTCAAAAAATAATGTGAACATCATTGAAGGCTAAATCCAGTACCAACATCTGGCCACATAAGTGTACATTTGTACAGACACACACATACACACAAAATGTAAATATTGTTCTACACTAAAATATTTAATTCACCAAGGGAATAGCTTGCTTTGCTTTCATGTGTGTGTATCTGTAGATTCTGTCTCAAGCATTAATATGTATTAATTTATTTGTTTTTACTCTTTCCTTTCTTCTAATGCCTGTGTATGATATTATCTTTGGTTAGCTGTTCACTAAACCTTAAATAGTCCACATGCAACTTATGAGTGAAGTTGCCTTTGATAGGTGCAAAAAAATACTCTCTGAAAGTGTAACAAACCATCTATGCTTAGCTTAATTTTACACTATCTGGTAGTCATTGCAAATTTATTTTCTGTCGTGGCTGAAAATACTACTAATTTTTCAAAAAAAAGGGAAATAAAGAAAACACCTGTTTGGGTCCAATTATGAACTGCAGAGCTGCAGAGAACTATTATTCCTAATTACTAAATAGCTACAGAATCCCCATTTAAGTCAAATCAACTACACTTGAAAATAAACCCAAAATTTAAATGCTATAATCACTTATAATTCATTCCGCTACTGCACACAAAAATAAGGCTCAGTTCAAAGCAAGCCCAGGATAGGATGTATGCCTTACAAATCTTGCGGGATGGTTTTAACATAGATGACACCAAGATTCAAAACATGCAATGAGAGTTGGCTTCTTTTTTAAAGTACATTTTGCAAATTAATCTTAGCTTATTCTTGACAGCTTCTTTAAGTCTGGATGTAAATGTGGCAGCATGCAAGGATCCTAAAGATTTTTAATGTTACCATTTGAATAATCTGTAAAATTCAACTATAAAGTCATCATTGAGAAGTTTGTGAATGTAAAACAATTACATTTAATTTACAGAAATGTTCAGCATTCAGCAGCTGGAGAGATGTCTCAGTGGTTAAGAGTATTTTCTGCTCTTGCAGAAGATCAGGATTCAGTTCCCAGCACCCATATGGTGGTTCATAATCAACTGTAACTCCAGTTCTAGGAGACCTCCATGTGACCAGATTTACACTTGGTACATATACACACATGCACCCAAACATTCATATATGTACATTACAATAAATAAATCTTAAAAGAGAAAGAATACTGTCTTAGTTACTGTCCTATAGCTATGATGAAACTTTACGCCCAAAGCAAATTTATAAAATGAAGAATTTAATTAGGGGATTGCTTCTTACACTTTCAGAGGGTGAGTCCATGAACGTCATGACAGGGAGCACAGCAGCAGGCAGGCATGGCCCTGAAGTGTTAGCTATGAGCTCATATTGTAGGGAGAGAGAGAGAGAGAGAGAGAGAGAGAGCAAAAGAGCAACTAGGTCTGGTATGGGCTTTTGAAACCTCAAAGTTCAACCCCAGCAACACAGCTCCTCCAGTCAGGTCACACTTCCTAATCCTTCCCAAGCAGTTCTACTAGGTAGGGACTAACCTTCTAAGATATGAAACTATGGGGGCATTCTCATTCAAACTACAACAAATATCTATCTCTTAAGGACTAGAGTAGATACCAACCACTGCTCATGCATCACTGGGATCAACTACCCAGAGAACTCTAACCTTAATTAATCATATTGATGTCATAAGAAAATCTTTGCCAAGTGAATATTGCCTGCATATGACTTCTAAAGTTACTCTCAGTTTTCAATTTGTAGGCATACATATTCCAGTTTTCTCATGATTTTACCAATCAGTATCCCCAGGGTAAGGAACATTTGTGTTTGAAGAGAGGACTTTTCAGTCATTAACTCAACATGTGTAATTAAAATGAACATATTACTTTTTCCAAAAGGCATCTTACTAGATTAAAACGGTGTGAAATGCAGTTAATGACTCTAAAGAAAGAATTCAATGGCCATGTCTTTTATAACTTGGTTTTGATCATCAAGCATTCTCCAACAGGTTATTTTAAACAGTTTGTTTACTGCTGCTTGAAATAAGGTCACAAATAACTGCTGATTTCCATAAAACTCACCTGATCAGCACATATTCTGACCAAAACACACATCACAGGATTGATTTACAGGAATATGACACTAGTCTGGTGAGGTGAACGGGAGTTTTAGCACTCCCTCATGATTCTGTGTGTGTGATGATTTACTGGGATCAGTGGAAGGGATCTTAATTAAAATCTGTGTGCAACAACAAAAACAAAAGCATAAATTTCTTCGCCATAGTTACTCAATTTTCACACCTCTGGTTTTTGCTTGGCTCTCTCCTGTTTTGTTTGCTTTTGATATATTTCCATGTAAGAACATTATAAACTTGGACTCTATTGCTCATTTAATTTTTCTTTATATGACACTGGAGAATAAATCTAGGGCTTTAAACATATATTAGTACTTTGTCCCTGAATGTCAGCTATAGCCTAATGATGCTATTTAAACCACATACATAGAACACACACACATGCCAGGAAAACACCACACACACACGCACACACACACACACAAACACAAATCACATGATACATATACATGAGATACACATTCTTATATACACAAATACATAACCCACTTGCACACATACCACACACACATATATATACTAACACATACATACCATATACATACACACATCAGATAAACATTTACCTCATAATACACAAACACTGACACAAAAAACAGCCCCACACCAGATACACACATATACACACACTCATATAAATATTCCCCACATTAGATACACACAGACCCCTTCACACATACCATACACATACACACTGATACTCACACACACACACATACAATGGAGTGTCGGGCCCTTTGCAATAATTAGAATAATCCTGGAGTCCTCCCTTTGTATTTGAAAACATCCCATCTGTCTTTTTCTTGACACTTGGGCTTAAAAAGGAGTGTCTTTGTGATGGATAATACTCTCATCTTGACAGGATTTAGAACACCAAAGAGGTAAGTCTAGAAAGGGATTATGTGATTGACTTAATTGATGTTCACAATTCACCATAGATATGGGAAGAATCATTACATGGGCTGGGGTCCTGGACTAAATCAGAAGAAAAAAGCCAATGATCACAAACATTTCTTGTTCTCTGCTTCCAAAATGTGGATACAATGTGACCAGACAGAAGTTTTGTCTGTCATATCTTCCCTGTTATGACTGACTACATTCTTTAGAACTGTAGTGAACATAATCTCTTTCTTTTTAATGTTCCTTTTATCATAGCTTTTGTTGCAGCTATAAGACATATAATTAACTCATATTCCATTCTCTGGCTTGTACTCTAATAGCAAAGTTGTTCAAACAGACGGTAGAATTAGAAAACTATATTTGAGTCTGATCATTGCCTTCAAGCATGTGCTTTTAGACAAGGCCCTAATATCTTCAGATTTCAGGAACATTTCCTAGTTTAATCAGTACAAAAAAAATTTGTCAAATTCCTATAGATGAGCATATACTGTCAAGGCTTTGGTCCCTGACTGCTGACCCAGAGGCCAGTGCATACCAACAAGGCTTTAAATCCTGTCAATCATCCTGGAGTTTATTGTGAGCATAAGATTTGACATTGCCTGTAATTCTAAATGTCAGCATGTAGATCACCTTGGAGTCAGTTAGTGAGCCACTGAGATTTTGTCCTCTGATCATGGCTCCAGAGGCTTTGGACCCCAAGGCTTTGACTCAGTTGATCATCCAGAAGTCAGTGTTCAAACTACAGAGCATTTGGCTTCTCATTTAGCATTCCAGAGGTGAATACTCCCACCATAGGTTTGGTCCTGCCAGTTATCTCATCTACAGTTACCCAGCCAGAGCCAGATAACCTCATCTACACAATCCAATGTTGATGTATTCAGTCGGTATGATAAATAACCAGACCAGCTCAAGAACAACAGATATAATTTAATAATTGAAAAAAGGGGGGAACTTATGCTACAAGAGTGGAAGGTCCGAAATCCAAAATGGTACAGTGAGCACTGCGTAGGGAGCTTGTGCCCTACCTACCCCAGTTTTTCTACCCGGGCTACAGGCAGCCACTCCCTAACCAGATGTGTTTGATTGAGCTTCCCCATCATCTCCCTCTTTGGTCTAAACAAGATCGATTCAAACTCAATATAACTATATACAATAGGAACAGCTACTAAATATAAAATTACAAGCAATAAACAATATTAAGCAAGAAACGCATAACAAAAGCTTTACTAAGCATTTTATTTCAAGGAGTCTAAATAATGTACTGAAATTAAGTTTAGTTAACTATGAGGAGGGTAACTACAATTATCTAATCTTTAGCTCCATCAAAGGTCTGAGAAGGGAAGTAATATTACTTTAGTAAACAAGAAGTACAATTGAGAAACTTCCAGAATGTGCAACAAATGACAGAGACAACTGACTACCTGGGCAATCACCCAAAGTCTCATTTGTAATGCTGAGGCAACCAGCTTTGGCTGAGGCCTGACATAATTGACATACCATTTTTAAAGGCAGGAAACTTTTTAAAACTATCTTACCCTGTCTTGGCAGGATATGACAGTCCTGTTTTATCCATTTATGGCTACTCTGTACTGTCAGTGGTTGAGGTATGGGCATTTCTTTGTCCAAAGGCCAGTTCTGCCAAGAAGAAAGGCTCCAGGTGGAGTGTCTTTGGTGCTCAACATTCTCTCGGGAGTAGAGCGGTGTTGCCAGGAGTGTGTCTCATTACCATGGAGCTCTAGGTTAGATTGAAGGCTACTTTTTACAGCTCTTTGAAGAGGTTGAAGATTATACTATCTATACTGAATATAATSTCTATGTATCTAAAGAACCTGATTAGCCTAATTATAAATATGACAAATATAGATAACTATTGATCTATAATTCTCAATACCTATCTAACTTAAAGACTAAGACAATAAAAGTGTACATGCATACAACAATCCAGGAACCAACATCAACTGTCTCCAACATCCGTGTCAGAACTTCATGTATATATAAATTCACAAATCTCAGACTGCTAAAAAATAAACACAGGGTTGGGATGGAAACAAAGTTGCACCATTTATTTGGCTATTTGTTTTGTTGGTTTGTGTCTTGACTGGTCTGCTAGTATATTTCATTCTATCTTTATTTATGTTGCATATTTGACTTTCTTTTATCTTTTTCTGTAACATTTTGTGCTTTAATTATTGCATATATAACTATATATGTAAACATATTGTCCCCACTTGGTATTTGGGGAGGATGTGGGACCTTTAGGAGGTACAGACTTGCCAGAGGAAGGACATCAGTAGAGGCGGGCTTTGCATAATAGCCACCTTCCCCCCTCACTCTCCCTTTTGTATAGAGGACAATATAAGCAGCCAACTTCTTACTACTATAAGCATGCTGCAACTTCCAAGCCATTATGGATGCTAGTCCTCTACAAATCTAAGCTGAAATGGATTCTTCTTTAAGGAGACTGTGGTCACAAGTTTCTATTGTAGCGGATACCTTGCTAATATGGAAGCTGCTGCCAGAAGAGGCATGGTGCTCTGAAGATCTTGACCATGCTTATTTGAGTTTTTCTTTGGAGAAATGAAGAAGACTTAGGAAGCTTGGGTTAGCAAATTTGTTGAACGCTGTATGCAGGGAGGAGTAGGGCATTTTAGTAGAAGTGTAGAAGACATTACTGTCAAAAGTAAGGCCAACAGCTGGGACCTGGCTCACAGAAGGAACAAAGTCTCTATTAACAATAGGGCTAGAAGCTGTTCCTATAGTATTTTGGCCAATAAATAAATAAAAATATGGTTGCGTTCTGCCTTGTTCTAAGAACTGACTGAGCCTAATTAAACAGTAATACAGCAAACTCTTTTGCAGATGAAATCACAAGATAGAGTAGCATGGAACATGCTGCATGATTATTGCCAAATATTCTTATTCAGCTCTACAGTGAAAAAGAAAAAGACAGAGAAGTAGGATTCTAAGAAATGAAGAATGTCTAGTTTAAAGAGGAAATGAAGGACTGGGAAACTGAGGATTGCAGCCAAGGCCTGCCTTGAGAAGGAAGGCGTTGCTAAGATTAACAGCATGGAAGCAAAACCTCCTTCTCTGCTTAGGAAAGAAATGAGAGATTGCCTGAGGTTGAGCTCCACCCAGCTAAGCCTCCAACATGTGAAAAAGAGCATAAGAGGTTTCCTGCTCCTAGAAAGCATATAAAAGCAGTTGCTGCAAATGGGATACAAAGACATGAGTGTCCATCCCAAGCTGGTGGCCTAAGATGGCAGTGTGATCCATGTAGTACTGATATTGGAGATGAAAGAATGCAAGATTGAAGAGGTCACGGGTTTTTCTCAGGAGGTTTCAGAGACCAGCCGAGGTCACTTGATGTATGGTAAGTGGTGATTGTGTGTAGTGAAGAGGAGAGCAGGCCTGCTTTTCATCCCGCATGGCTCCCACATGGCTAGCTTATACCCCGAAATAACAACAAACAAATCGTATTCATTTAAGCACTGCCTGGCCCATTATATCTAGGCTCTTCTTGGCTAACTCTCACATACTGCTTAACCCATATCTAGTAATTTGTGTATCACCACGGGGTCGTGGCTTACAGGAAAGATTCTGTCTGACCCATGTCCATCTTGGGCTGGAGCTTCATGGCATTTGCCTGACTCTGCTTTCTTCCTCCCACAATTCTGTTTTGTCTTCCCCGCCTACCTATGTTCTGACCTATCAGGC
>LOEQ01002663.1:152409-163211 GCA_001685075.1 Bramus lutescens | reverse complement strand
CTTTGGAAGAGCAGGCAATGCTCTTAACCTCTGAGCCATCTCTCCAGCCCCGTGGCACTCTATCTCAAGGGGAAAAAAGAATATTCTGGGAGCAGGCTGTAGAGACAGCTTACCCCCGCTTTTGAGACAGGGTGTCAAATGGTGCAGGTTAACTTTGAAATGGAGGCAATCCTCCTGCCTCAGCCCCCAGCTGCAGAGATGACAGGTGAGGGCTGAGTGACAGGTTTCCCAGGCACCCTTGTTGTGAACATATCTAACACACCCGTGGTGATGATTTCTCTCCGGCTGATCCGCTTTCTGTCATTTAACTTAGAGCCCAAGGAAACCAGGTAGTCAGATGAGGGAGGATCCTATACCTGCCATAGTCTGGATGGACCCTGAAGACACAAAGACCACACAGTGTGAAACCACACGATAGGAATGTCCAGGAGAACCTAGAGAGGGACAATGCCCTGGGACTAGGGAGGGGATGGAGTGACCTCTCATGGAGATGGGGCTTCTTTCTAGGGTGGAATGTTCTGGAACTGATGCTGGATGTGCTGACACCCACTGGAATGACCCTTTAGCTGCTTGTGTTGAGGTATCAGTAAAACAGACATTGTGGATTCTGTGTGGAGTCTCCCCATCTCTCCAGCGCATGTGAGAGAGCTGCAGAGGGCAGCTGGCGCCCCCTGCTGGAAAACTGTTGCCATTGCTCTTGCCTTGGCACCCAGCAGGCCAGTGTTAGCCCCTGGAAAGGGCCACCTCCGTCTTTTAGGGAAAACGGAGGCTACGGAGGTCAGAGGCAGAGTTGGCTTTAACAGATACATCATCATTTATTGGTCCTCAGAGATACAACTAGTCCCTCCCCACCCTGGTCAGCGAGCATATCCAGGTCATCAGGCCAACGACGGATGACCTTCCTGATCCAGGGGATGTAGGGGGCTACAGTGGTGGCCACAGGGGGCTTGAAGATGTCTGTGCAGCTTTTGGAGCTGAAAGACAGGATCCCATCCACCTGGCCTCTGCCACACACCAGAGGTCCTCCAGAGTCACCCTGTTGAAGGTGATTGATATGGATGAGTTTTTGTGCCTGCAGAGTGGACCAGGGGCCTGAGATGCCCTGGGCTTACAAGACACGGTGCATCCTTGCCTTCCTATCTTCTTTTCCCTTTTCTCTCTTCTCCTTTCTACCCCAGGGCCTTTGCTCTGGGCCCAGGTGACTAGTCTGTGGGCTGGATTTCGAACCACAACTCTCTGGCTTCCAGACTTCTAACTTAGACGGCATGTTTACTCTCTCAGAGCCTCGGTTTCTGCATCTGAGAAATGAGATGAGTGTTAACCCCACCCCTACCCTATCCCCGGCCCCACCAAAGGTGTCAGAAGCCAGCTTGAGCTGCTGCCCAGACCAAGCCTGCAGGTCCCCTTCACCTTGCAGGGCGCCTGGCTCCTGGCTGTTGCCACCAAGCACAGCATGCTGTCCTCAAGGGCACCGTTCCAGAAGCAGCTGTTGTTACACATGCCGGTGTCCAGGACACGCAGCTCCAACTCCTGCAGGGCGCAGGCTAGGGGCCCACCTTGGTGGGTCCTTCCCCAGCCAGCGGTGCTGCACTGAGCACCTTCTGCCGGCCTGGCTTGGTTCTTTCTTGGCAGAGCCAGCGGCTGGACTTTCCTGCTGGGCTGCAACCATCCATCCAGCTGTGGGGACAAGACGGGCAGTGAGTGGCTGAGGGAAGTCGGGCCATGGCAGGCCCTCAGGCCCTCCATCCTGCACCTTTAACAGCGCCAGGTCATTTTCATAGTTGTGGTTGTAGCCAGGGTGCTTGATGGCTGCCTTGATGTGGAAGGTGAAGCCAGGATCTCTCAAGTCATGGAGATGGTGCAATGCAGAACCCAGCTTGCACACAACTGCCTGCAGCCTGAGAACTGCCATTCCTCCTTCCCCATGCACCCACACCCACAGCATCCCCCCCAGCCAACTCCTGGCAGATCATCTTCCATCTTCACGGACACCCTACCCCCACCCCTGCTCCAGACTTCCTGCTCCGGCTCCTGCCCAGCGCCGGATTGGGAGACTCATGTTGACTTCCTGCATCTATCCAAACTACAGAGAAATAACCTCTTTCCACAGGAATCAGGGGTCCTCACTTGGAGCCAGCTGAGAGACCCTCAAGGAAATACCTGGATCAAGCCATGCCTGAAGCCCAGACTTCTGGAATACATGAGCTAACTTCGGTTTGGGGCACCTCTTTCCACTTGACCAGAACCAACAGCCTTAGCCCTGAGAGGATTGGCCTGAGTCCTTCAGTGCCTTAAGATAGGGAGTCTTTGGAGGTTTGGGGAAGGTGGTGGGATACTCATGGTTCGGACAGGCAGTGGGCAGCCGTCAACACCCTCTTTGGATGCACGAGGACTCCTCCGCACACATGGGGCTCAACTTTCTGTAGAGAGGCCATGTATGGGCGAGAGTGTGATGTGGGTCTCAAATGTGTGTTGCCTGCTGAGAAGTGAGACAGAAAGGGCAGGTTAGGGAAGCTGCACCTCTACCCTCCACTGAGCCTGGAAGCCCTGAATCTGGCAGATCTTTTGCTTTTTTGTTTTCTCTTTTTGAGACAGGGTTTCACTGTGTTGTAAAGTCCTGGTTGTTCTGGAACTCTCTAGATGAGGCTGGCCTCAAACTCAGAGATGTCTGTCTCTGCCTCTCGAGTGCTGGCACTAAAGGCATGTGCCACCACCGCCCAACTGGTGCCTACAGTTTTGTGTGGCTTCTGAACGTCAGTGAGCTGAGCAGTGTGTGGATTATTTCTCTATGAACTTCACAGATGTGTTGATCGAGGACGCCTGGCTGGGCTCAGCATGGAGAGCTTGCCCATTGCACACAAAGCCCTGGCTGACTTCTAGTCCCCCACACCACAGAGACAAGGTCTAGTGCTGCATGCCTGTCATCACAGGCCTGGAAAGATGGGAACAGGAGGAGGGTTAAAAATGTAAAATAGGGCAGAGACAAGTGGATCTCTATGAGTTCGAGGCCAGCCTGGTCTACAAGAGCTAGTTCCAGGACAGCTTCTAAAGCTACAAAGAAACCCTGTCTCAAAAAAACAAAACAAAACAGAACAGAACAGGACAGGACAGGACAGAAAAGAAAAGAAAAAAAAAGAAAAAAGCAATTCAACCCAGGCGGTGGTGGTGCACGCCTTTAATCCCAGCACTCAGGAGGCAGAGGCAGGTGACTCTGTGAGTTCGAGGCCAGCCTGGTCTACAAGAGCTAATTCCAGAACAGCTTCTAAAGCTACAGAGAAACCCTGTCTCAGGAAAAAAAAATAAAGAAAAAATGTAAAACAAACAGGGCGATAGTTGTGCACTTTAATCCCAGCACTCGGGAAGCAGAAGCAGGTGATCTCTGTGAGTTCAAGGCCAACTTGGTCTACAGTGTTAGTTTCAGGACAGCCAGGGCTACACAGAGAAACTATGTCTGAAAACAAAACAAAATTTAAAATAAATATTGATAAAAATTTAATGTGAACCAACTCAAAATTTCCTTGATTTCCCATCATGTCCTAAGGATCCTGCAGCACCCTGAGCCACATGGCCAGTTCTCACCTACTCCAGACAGCCTTTACGGCCCCACCAGTACTTCCTCGGGGCTGGTTCCCATCCCAGGGCTTTAACACATAGAAGAGAGCCAAGTTCTCTGTTAATATGATTCTCGAAACTTTATTTTGAGACAGGGTTTTCCCTGTGTAGCCCTGGAACTCACTCATAGACCAGGCTGGCCTAGAACTCACAGAGATCCACCTGGGTGTGCACCACCTCTCCTCCAGTTCAATTCTGGAAGCTAAAAAAAAAAAAGGAAGAAGAAAAAAAGAAACCCAAACCAAGAGTAAGTGAAAGAGAAACCTTTGTGATTTCATGGGGGCCAGCGTGCACACTTGAAGGCTGACCTGTATCTACAAAGCCTTTCAGTCAGCAGCCATAACTGAGTAGCTTTCTACCACCCAAGGAAGCCTCCCACCCATGTGTGTTCTTTTTTTTCTTCCCTTTGAAAAACAAACAAACTTTATTCTGAGACAGTGTCTCGTGTAGCCCAGGCTGGCCCGGGACTACGTAGCTGAGAATGACCCTGACCTCCCAATCCTCCTGCTTCCACCTCCCTGGTGCTGCGTGGGACATGCTGGTGGGACATGCTGGGTGAGTGCTCTGTCCTCTGAGGCACAAGCCCAGCCCCGCTACATACTTTAAAATCATGTCAGGGACTGAGGCAGGTTTGGTGGTGTAGCCTGAACTACACTGTATCTCCATCAACTCTCCAGACAAAGTTACTGTGTTGTAACCACACAGAGATACCAGTGGCTAATCTGCAACTTAAGGAAGAGTCGTTATACTTTCAAAGAGTCAACTTCCTCCTCCTCTTTTTGCTTTGGAGAAGGTTCTAGAAGGTTCAAAACAATTGAGTGTAAAAAATTGGGAGGGTGGTGGCACACACCCACACCTCCAATCCCAGCTCAGGAGGCAGAGGCAAACAGGTCAGCCAGGACTAGAATATTAAGACCTTGTCTCAAAAAAAAAAAAAGTGTGTGTGTGTGTGTGTACGTGTGCAGGTGTGCACATGTGTATGGAGGTCAGATCAAGTTTGGTGTCTTCCACACGCTATTCCTTAAAGGTTTGTGGCCAGGTCTTTCCCTGAGCTTGGAGTTCAATGATTCAGCTTGAGTCCCAGGGATCCTGCTTCCTGCTCTAGAGCTGGGATTGTAGGCGGAAGGCACCAACTATTGTCCTCCCCTGAAGATGCTCTCACTATGTAGCCTTGGCTGGCCTGGAACTGGCTGTTGTCCATCTCACAGAAACCCATCTGACTCTGTCTCCACAGTAATGGGATTAAAGGCGTGGTCACCACTGCCAGGTGGGGGTGGGGCGGCTCTTCTTGTCAAGGTCTCACTACGTAGCCCTGGCTGACCTGAGTTCGGAGATGAAAGGCGTGTGGTCGTGTGATGCTGCTACGTTGTGCTCTGCTAGCTCCTCTTCCCCGCTCTTTTTTTCAAAGTAGGGTCTCACGAGAGCCAGCCCGCCTTAAAATCACTAGAGCTGAGGGTGGCTCTGAATCCTCCGGTCTCCTCCTCCAGTGCTGGGATGCCAGGCACATGGCCCAATAACTTAAGCTATAGCCTAAACCCATGGCAATCCTCCTGCCTCACTTAGCGAGTGCTTTTTGTAGAGGCCATTCCTCAGGGATTTCTCAGTAGGCAACCCCACCTCTCCCATCCCCAGGCCCCTGAAGACCGGCTTCCTCTTCATGCTCACCTGCCCACAGCGTCTCCAGAGCTAGTAAGAGAGGCAGGTGGACCTCCATGCTGGCGCAGATGTGTGCTCCAGGGTGTGTCTCCCCACTTTCTGTGAGGACAGGTGGCCTGGCCTTCCAAGTTCCGCCCACCTAGTACAAGTGACAGCTCCTCCCTCACACCCTGCTCTGGGTGGTTTTGGAGTGTCTCTGGGGACAGCCACTGGTCATCAAGTCTTTTGCTTCCTTTAGCACTGTTCTGGCCGGACTGACGCCCAACTCCCACAAGAGGCAACTTACAGGGCCAAGTCTCTCCTCCCACCACGTGGGTCCTGGACTGGAACTCCTGTCCTCAGACTTGGTGGCAAGCCTTCACCTACTGAGCACTGTTGCTGGCTGGCCTGATCTCTAGGGAGACCAGATGATGGCCTAATTTTTTTTTTTTTGAGGAAGGTCTCACTATGTAGTTCTGGTTGTCTTGGAACTCACTGGGGCTGGGCTTGAACTCACCAAGATTAGTCTGCCTCTGTCCCAGAGTGCTGAGACTAAATGTGTGCACACCCCAACCCTTAACATTTTTTTCTCCTAAAGATTTATTACAGTTGGTGTCCTGCCTGTTGCAGATCTTCATTACAGATGGTTGTGAGCCACCGTGTGGTTGTGAGAAATCAAATCAGGACTTCTGAGCCATCTCCCCAGTTCCCGCTTTCTTACCATCTTAATTAGAATTGAATTGTCCCCAACTCCTCAGTCTCCTTCCCTTACAAACTACTTTGTCCTTCTGTGTCCAGCTATGACTCCCAGCAGGATCCCTTTAAGTACAGTTCAATAGACTACTGCTCTAGAGACAGGAACTCTGGACATAAGAGACCTACTATGGGGAAGGGGCACTGAAGGCTGCTTTTTTTTTTCAGCAGGGTTCCTCTGGGTGACCACTCTGGCTGACCTGGAACTCACTCTGCCCCCCAAGTGTGGGATTAAGGGGTGCCCCACTGCCACCTGGCCTTCTTTTCCTTTATTTGCATGGCACCCACAAGCCATCAGAGACCCGAAGTCCTGGGTTCCATCCCCAGCGCACTGGAGATGAAGGGCAGGTCTGTCACCGCGGCACTGGGATACTTTGGTATGTTAGAGTAAGACTCACCCTACCCTTTTCTTGGGGGAGTCTCCAGGCTGCAGCTCAGTCCCCCAGCCAAAGGACCATAAGGACTGCTGGGAATATGGGCCCTCCACATGCCTCTGGATCCAGGGCTTTCCAGAGAAACAAACCTCAGGCCTAGGCCTCCTGATTGAAGGCTTGAAGCGGATGCAGGCCGATGGTGCAGCCACAGCGCCAGTTGCAGAGGGCACGACCTGCAGGTAGCAGGGAGCTGCTTCCGGGTCTGGAGCCGACGCAGACCACTGACCCCGATGAATAGACCAGTAAAAGTGCTTCTTCCTGCCCAGCCCACTGCCCTGGCGTCCTGGCTGTTTCTCCCAGTTTCTCGGAAAGCCATTTTATTTGTGTTTCACACACACCAAAGCAGAGAGGAGGTGACTGTGGGACTGGCCCTGCCTGGGCTGGGATGGAGTCTCTGTCTCCCCACGAGGCGGTTCCCAGCCTCCCAGGCTTGTCACCATCTGTGAGTTGAGTGGGNCGATGGTGCAGCCACAGCGCCAGTTGCAGAGGGCACGACCTGCAGGTAGCAGGGAGCTGCTTCCGGGTCTGGAGCCGACGCAGACCACTGACCCCGATGAATAGACCAGTAAAAGTGCTTCTTCCTGCCCAGCCCACTGCCCTGGCGTCCTGGCTGTTTCTCCCAGTTTCTCGGAAAGCCATTTTATTTGTGTTTCACACACACCAAAGCAGAGAGGAGGTGACTGTGGGACTGGCCCTGCCTGGGCTGGGATGGAGTCTCTGTCTCCCCACGAGGCGGTTCCCAGCCTCCCAGGCTTGTCACCATCTGTGAGTTGAGTGGGGTATCTGACAGGCACCACGGGGTAAGAGGACCTAAGGGTCACGGGACGGGAGCCCATATGGAACCTCGGTGAGGTAGTCTATCGCCTGAGGCCCACACGGGTCCTGCTGAGGTAAAATTTGTAAGTTTATTTCGGGGATGCAGGTCAGGACTCCTCGGTGCCAGAGTCCTCCTCTTCATCCCCAAAGCAGCTGTCGGCTTCCTCCATGTCCCCGTCCTCATAGTAGTCATCGTAGAAGAGGTCAGAGCCCTCGTCGGGCGCCGGCGCCTTAGTCTTCACGCAGTACTCAGCCAGTGTGGTAGGCACCTTTACGCCATCACGCTCTGCGTCCAACTTGGTCCCCAAGACCTGCTTCCTGGGGAGACAGGGGAGGTGAGGCCACAGCCCAGGAATCATGGGATTCCAAAGACAATGGATGAAGGAGGGTGATTAGCAGGTGAGAGGAGGGGACCGGGACACAACAGGTGGCTCACACCTGCCCCTAGACAGGAAGTAACCAGTCAGGTGCAGGACACAGTCAGGAAGTGCTGTGAGTCTAGGACCAGCATGGGCTAGCGGGACCTGTCTTAAATGACAAACAGGGCCAGAGACAATGCAGAAAGAGCACCTACTGTGCAAGCGCAGACCCTGCAGGGAAAGTGACAAAGCAGAACACCCAACTTTGTCCCCCAGCTCCAGCTTCTGTGTGTGCACCCATCCACACACCACACGGACACCAAACAAACTCTCCCAACTGCAGACCAAGCCTAGGCATTGACGAAGGGTGGTCCTGGAGGCCTGCGGTTGAGCCTAGGGGAAGTGACAGGGACACCGCATGCCTTGGCTGTACTCTGAAGCAGCACAGTGCACAGGGGCAGTGATTAAAGAAATCAAGCCTGGGGGGGGCCACGACTGGAGAGATGGCTCAGAGGTTAAGAGCACTGGCTGTACTTCCAAAGGTCCTGAGTTCAATTCCCAGCAACCACATTATAGCTCACAACCATTTACAACCATCTGTAATGAGAAGATCTGGCACCCTCTTCAGCATGCAGAACACTATGTACATAATAAATACATCTTAAAAAAAAAGAAGAAAAAGAAAGCAGCCTGGACCAGAGCCTCAGGTTCTCCCAGGGTCAGGTCCTAATGGGAAAGGCGAAGAGTAGGGCAGATGCTGGTCGTAGCTCCCCACAGAGAGGACTGAGAAGACACTGTTGGAGGACAACCACGGCAGCACATCCTAACAGCCTAGACCTGTCTCAAGGCTCTCAGTGGCCCGTCCTGTGGCTAGACACTGAATCTCAGGTTGGAACCCAGGAGCAGTACAGCCTCCTCGTGGTCATAGGAAGTGGCTCCTGGAGTCAGACTGGTAAAAATAGCCTAGGGCTTCTGCTCTGGGACAGGGACACAACAGGGAAGTAGCCAGGAGAACTGGGCCAAAGGCTGCCAGGAGGCAGGAGACCTGCAGTGAATAGACCAGATCCAAAGCCTCCATTGGCGCCTATACCCAGGGGTGCTCCGTGCAGGATAGAGTCCACTGCAGTCCAACAGACACCATTATGGCCGACATACCAAGTCCCAACTGTCAGGCTGTCTGGAAGTGGGTGATGGGATGGGCTTAGTGTGCCCAAGGTAACCTCAAGCTTTAAACAGCTACAAATGACAAAACAGCCCACAAAAACAGGCTATAATTAAGCTGCATGGCGGTGTCGCACGCCTTTGATTCCATCACTCAGGAGGCAGAGTCTGGTGGATCTGAGTTCAAGGTCAGCCTGGTTCTAAGCGGCTAGTTCCAGGACAGCCAGGGCTACATACTCAAAAAACTAAAAAGAGAAACCCCTCAGGGCAGCTTGCCTTCTTCGCAGCTGGGGATGGCGAGAGAGTAGTGAGCTGCAGGCAGCCTGAGCAGAAGACGAAGGGGACAGGGCTGCAGGGACTTCCAAACCATCCTGACCTGAGCATGGTGACACCTCAGCACTCAGACCTGCCCATGTAACTAATACCTCCACACAGGAGGAGAAGCAAAGGTATGTTCTGTTCTGACTTATCTGTTAAAGACCCTGACCCAGGGTCTTGCTGGACCAGCACTGACCACCAAGCTATAGTCCATGTTAATTCTGAGAAGCCAGGCCTGCCTTCTGAAGGACAAGGCACAGGGGTCCGCTGGGCAGTGCTCACCCTGTCCACGGCTCCAGGCTGACATGTATGGCTTGCTCAGCATACCTGCTGATGGGCCTCAACTGCTGCCTGCGTGGGAACAACATAGGCCTGTGTTGTGTGCTTGGGTATGTGGACAAGCACCCGTCCTCCTGGGTGAGTGCTAAGGCAGGAGACTGCTGCCTGTGAGGTGTTTTGTCATCCTGGCATCAGGAGGGAACTTGAGGAGAACATGGGGTTCTAGGAAGGCCTGTCTCAGAAAACAGAGAAGTCAAGTGACCAGGAATGTGGGTACTTGTGTGGACACTCAGCAGGGCTAAGAAGCTACAGGGTTTGACACTGGCCTAGAATCCTGCAAGTTTAATTCCACACCCAGCTTTAGGGGTGTAAGGGAGACCACCTGACCCCTGAACAAGCCAGGAACAAGCTAAAAGCTGATGACGGATATGGACGCGGCTCATAGTGGGCTCAGTGACCTTCCCCCTTCGCAGAAAGGCTCACACCAACAGTTGAGGATTATGTCCTAGAGTGCTCTAGGTACCCATAAGGTAAGCCGAGTGACAAGTCAGTGCTCTGGGCAGGGGCACAAAGACCCCTCAGCTGGGGATGTAAGACTGGAAACACAACAGCTGCCACCCTGAGGAGCGGCTGTGTAGCAGGAGAACAGAGAAGAGCTGACCTGGTGGGGCACACTCCACTACACATGTGAAGCACAGATGACTACAGCAAGCAGCATCTCTGTAAGGAGACCCAGCAGCTGTCCTGGCTGGTACTGGCACTCACCGGATGATGTCCGTGTACTCCCGGTCCTTTCCCTTGCTCTCTTTCCACTTTCTGTACATCACTGAGGCATCCACATTGGCGGGCGAGAAGGTGTTGGGCTCATTCAGCAGGGAGATCACACTCAGGAGGATGGTCCTGACATTCTGTGTGGGGTTCCACCGCTCTGAGGGCAGCTCCCCACTCTGAGGGTCGTCAACTGGGGGATGGAGGATGGAGATGCACACGTCCCCTGTCTGCAAAAGTAACGGGGTTAGATGAGCTGTGGAGTGAGCGCAAAGGTGGCAAAAGGTGTGTGTGGTGGGGTGTACCTGACTTACCTCATAAATGTTGGGGTGCCACATCTTGGTGAGGAACCGGAAGGCTGGTGGGGAATATGGGTAATCAATGGGGAACTTGAGGCGAGCCTGCAGGTGTCAGAAAGTGGGGGTGGGTCAGTGGTTCAATGGCAGTCCACTGAGCACTGGCATTAGGCGCTGTGCCCAGAGGATGAAGAATAGTGTCTGTGACAGGTCGCCTGTTTCTGTGCCGTCCAGGCCCCACCTCTATGACCTGGCATCCAGGTGAGGAAAGACAGAGTGACAGTTATCCGCTGTGGGCCAGGCAGGGGATGCGGTAGCAGGTCTTCCACCAGCACAGCCCAGGCTCAGGGGAGCCACCTGCCTGGCCAGAG
>LOEQ01002663.1:82582-95860 GCA_001685075.1 Bramus lutescens | reverse complement strand
CTCCCCTCTCCTCCCTTTCTCCTTTCTCCCTACTTCTTCCTCTCTCCCTCCTCCCTCCAGGAGGGAATGCTTTAATTCTGAGGAAAACAAATCTTTATACAACTTTAGGAACCTGAATGACAGGGAACAGATCCGGTGGGGTTGTGTAAATGAATAGGAATGAACACATAACTGGATCATCTTCAGAGACCAGAGCCTGGGATGGGCTGCTTGGGGCGTGTGTGTGTATGTGTGAGGGTGCTGCTATTTCTACACTCAGGTGGGTACACAATCATGTGACTCCAAGACCTAGCCTTCCTGTACCCTCTTTAGGCCCTGTTCTAGTCCTCATGGGGACTGATATCCAGGTGGGACTCTTTGGCCTTAGCAATGATAGACATCAGTCAGAGGGACATACCTCCATCCCTTCCATGTCTGCCTGTCAACCTGCCAGCTGGCCATGTGCCCATGTCTGCTTTCCTGTCCTCACAGATCATCGCCAACCATCATATGCAGTCCATTTCCTTCGCTTCGGGTGGTGACACGGTAAGAAGGGACGGGTGGACCTCTCTCTGCAGCCTTCCCCAGACCCCACCTCCAGGGAGCTGAACCTGCCTGATCTCTCCCATTGTGTCTCTAGGACATGACTGATTATGTGGCCTATGTGGCCAAGGACCCCATCAACCAGAGAGGTGAGTTAAGCAGAGTTCAGGAGCCTGGGCCGGGGGCAGGGATGTGCTGGAGGTCACAGGTGCGCTGACACGTGACCTCCACAGCCTGCCACATCTTGGAATGCTGTGAGGGTCTAGCCCAGAGCATCATCAGCACTGTAGGCCAAGCCTTTGAGCTGCGCTTCAAGCAATACCTGCACAGTCCCCTCAAGGCCATAGTGCCCCCCAAAAGGTAAAAATAGCTCAGGGGCTGGCTGCCTTTGCCTTCTCTTTGCCCAGAGTCCCTTGTGTGGCTGATCCATCTTCAGCGGCAGCCTCCTTGTCCTCCTGAGGGAGGAACCTCATCCAATAGATGGGGATGTCTTACATCTGGGTGCTGCCTGCTGCTTTCCGACACTGGTTGTAGTACAGACAGCTGCTGGCTTGTGTGACAGTCCTCCCGTCTCACCAGTGCTACTTGGGGAAGGTGTGGGTGTAGCGTGACAGTGGGGGGTTGGGAAGGGAGGACCAAGTGTCCTAGCCTTGCTCTGGGCCCCCAGGCTGACAGGGCTGGAGGAGTTGGCCTGGGGTGACGACGATGAGGCTACGGACCACAATTACTATAACAGCATTCCAGGGAAGGAACCACCCCTGGGTGGGCTGGTGGACTCCAGACTGGCTGTCACACAGCCATGTGCCCTGGCGACACTTGGAGGCCTCGGACAGGTGAGTCTCCACTCCCCTATGGGGCAGAGGGGGCCCGGAGCTATCCTTGGGGTGGGTGAGTGTGAAGAGAGCCTGGCCCATGCCAGGGTCACCATGCTTCTCTTGCAGGGAATGTTACCTGCACGGAGAGATGCCCGGGGCTTGCTATGGGACATGGGTCCCTCCGGAACAGGTAGGTTGTGCTAACCTTACTGAGTCTGGGATCCCCTGAAATGTCCCATCCCCAACAAACCTCTCTGTAATTGTGCCCCACAGCCGTGTGCTCCCTGATCTACCCCATCTTGCCATCTTTATTGCTTCACACAATGAGGTCATTACATTTGGGGGCACACTCAGCTTCGTACACTTCTGAGCTTCAGGGGCGCTGCTCTCCTGTGAGACTGTGTCTGCTTCCTGTACCCTGATGAGGCAGGTGTATGATATCATATCGTATGATGGGTGGCTAATGACTATGGAGGTTTCCAGAATCATCTGTGTACACTCAAGCACTTCAAATATGAATGTCTTTCCTGTGTCTCCAGTGGGGGCTCACTCGTAGGTGATACACTGGGCTTTTGTCCAAGTGACAATCCTTGTGGAGTCTTTCCACACCTGTATACCACAGACCTCTTAATCTTTTTCACGACTGTATAATACTCCTCCATACAAAGCAGTGTGACTTCTTTCTGGTGTGAGGACCGTGCACCCACTCCCAGGTGCGCGGGGCCCCTGGGAACTGACAGAGATCCCCTGGTGTCTTATTAATCTTCCCACCTGGGCTGTGGCTTTGGCTCGCTTCTCCCTCAGCACCTGCTTGATTGAGCCAGTCAGTAGTGTTAATACAGCTCTTAGGTCTTGTCAGCCCGTCTCACTCTCTGCCATATTATTATTATTATGATTTTTGGAGACAGGATCTCATGTAGCCCAGGCTGGCCTTGAATTTACTCTATAGCTGAGGATGACCTTGAGCTCCTGCTCATAAAAACGTGGCTTTTCCTTGAGACAGAAGCGGAGACAAAAGAGAACCATGTGAGACAGGGTCTCTTCTGTACCTCAGCTGGCCTTGAACATTACATCCTGCCGGCTCCTGATTTTATGATTAAGTTCTTCCTCGTCCCGTTTTACAGAGCCTAAGTGACATCCATATCTGGGTTCTTGGAGGGCAGAGCCATGTGTCTTGTATCATGCTGATGATGTAGGCAGGGTTCACACTCCCTGAGGAGGGCTTGGCCACAGCTGATACCATCCGTTCCCCACTTCCAACCTGGGGTTCTGAGAAGTGCCTGGAATCACCCCTTGGACTCTGAGAAATCTGCTCAGCTGAGCTCAGATGGGAGAAATGAATGTCAGGCTGTTCATGAGGTTGGCACGACCCCCAGGGACCCCGAGGGGTGAGGCTGAGGGGATAGGGTGTCCTGCTACCCCTGTGTGGGTGGAGGCAAGTCTAACAGCCTTCAGGAGACTGAGATCCATCTTACAAGTAAATACAAAGAAGAAAATACAAAAGACAGCACAAAGATTCAAATTTAATCTCTTATCTCCCAGGTAAAAGCTGAGCGAGGTGGTCCCTGTCTGGAGTCTCAACACTGAGGACAGAGACTAGAGGATCCCTGGGGCTCATTGGCCTTCCACCATTTTAGTTTGGAGACCTCATCTCAAATAATAAGATGGGTAGTGAGTGAGAAGACATGTAACACTGACCTTCAGCTTCCACTTGTACATCCATAGACACATACAAAAGAGGAGGAGGGATTTGCAGAGAGTGGTAACAGCTCAACTATGTGGCAGGTCATGTAGTGGCAGGATCACGAGAGCCATGGTCATTACTGTTTAAACAGAGGGTCAATGTGAGCATCTGGCTCTTTGGAGCTTGGAGTCACTCCCCATCCTCCCTTCGGCCAGAGAGCTGCCCTTTGGCTGTGGCATAACTGGGCTCTGCCTCAATCTTGCGCGTGTGGCCAGCCTTTGTCCCCAGCTGGAACACTGTGTGGCTCTTTACTCGCGTGAGAAGCCTCGGTTTAGCCCCTGTGGGTGACAGAGGTGTCGTCCCCGCCCTCTCCTGCCTCCCTCTCACTAAATCCTCGGGGTTTTCATCTCACCTGCCACCCTCCCTCCTTTCCAGCCCCACCTGAGGATGGCTATGTGCAGGCAGATGCTCGAGGGCCACATGACTACGAGGAGCACCTGTACGTCAACACCCAGGGCCTGGACGCTATGGAGTCCGAGGACATGTTTGAGGCCCCTCTGCTGCCTGAGGACAGCCCCAAGAAGGACCTGTTTGACATGCGTGCGTGGCCTGTTCCCCATCTGACCTGGGATTGCATGGGGGCGGTCCTTGGGAATCCAGAGGGTAGAGGGTCCCAGACTATGAACCTCAGTCAGCTAGGGACAGACTTCTGTGCCATGCCTAAGCTAGTCTGCTGGGTGAGGCTGAAGCCCCTTCTGTGGGCAGCCCAGCCTCTGCCCACAGACTCACAGTCCGAAGGGAGAGCCCTGACTTCCTGTCAGTGGGGCCCGTCAGTTCCCACCTACTTGGCTAGGAGATCTCTCTGTCTGTCTCAGTCTCAAACTCAGGGTCTCACGTGGGGGTGGAAGAGCTGGTCCAGCTCTCTCCTCAGAAACCCCAGGAAAGATGACTCAGTCTGATGGCCCTGCTAATCTTTCCTCCCAGAAGGGTTTGTAGCACTCCATATTCTCATGTTCCCTGGGCACTATGGGGTGCTGACTCTCTCCAGAGCCTCCCAGAGGGCTGGAAATCGCCTCCCCCAGATCCTTGCCGGTGATCTCCCATTACTGTCATCTTTCTTTGGTGCGTGTCTGTGAGCATTTAGATGCCAGAAGACAACTTTGGCTAGCGTTGCTCAGTGCTAACGAACCACCTTGTTCTCTCAGTGCCTGGGATTTACTAACTAGGTTAAACCAGATGCCCAGTGAGCCCCTGGGATCCTCCTGGCTCCATTTCCTCTGTGTTGGAGTTACCGGGACACACTGTTGTTCCCAGCTTTTTACATGGGTGCTGGGAATCGAACTTTGGTCCTCTGGTTGGCACTGCAAGGATTTACTGAGCCATTTCCCAAGACTTCTCGGTTGCGTTCCTGTTCATCATTGTAACTGTGGCATGAGGTCCCATGGGAGTGCCTGCTGTGTGCATGGCACTGGTTACAGAGCATGTCTCTTGGCTCCCCTCAGCAGGAAAACAGGTTGGGGTGAGCTCTCTGCAGAGGTGACAGCCATTTACCTGACTTCCATGGGAAGGTGGGCTCCCAGTTAGCACTTGGTAGGTTAGTCAGTGGGGCCTACTGAAGCTCCTATATCAGGCATGTGGGTGCCGATCTGTGTCACCTTTTGCCGCCCCCTTTTCTCTGGAGGGACCTGAGACTGGGGTAGGTCACTTGGCTCAGCAGTGACAGCTCCACAGAAGTAGGGATTGTGTGGCCACTTGCTGTTACCAACCATTGGCCATACCATTGGCATAACGCTGGGGTGAAGGGAGTGCTGTGTGCCTCAGCTTCTTCTGAAAACAGCTTTGACAGTGAGTGGAACCAGTAAACCTTGCTGACAATCCCTAGACTGGGGTTGTAGAGGCTGTGCCTAGCACCAGGTTGGGTCTGGTAAGTTCTAGGTCTGGGATTCTAACTGAGCTCTTGTCATTCCAGCTAAGTAAGAGAATGAGACAGAAAGACAGAATTTGAGGCTAGCCTTGACAACCTGGTGACTCTGTCAAAAAGTAAAACAAGGACTGGGGACGTGACAGAGGGTAAAGTCCTCGCCTAGAATCCCCCAGTGAGAGACTGGGGGCGTGGTCAGGGTGGAACCCTGCCTGGAATTCCCCAGTGAGGAGGGGCTGGGGTTGTGACTCTGGATTGCACTTACCTTGGGTTCTGTCCCAGCAATAGAAAAAAAAAATGACCCGCAGGACCCTTTGAGGATGCCCTGAAGTTGCACGAGTGCACAGTCGCAACAGGCATCACTGCAGCCCCATTCCCTTTGGAAGACCAGTGGCCCAGCCCCCCTACCCGCAGGGCCCCCATTGCACCCACAGAGGAGCAATTGAGGCAGGAGCCCTGGTACCATGGACGCATGAGCCGTCGGGCTGCGGAGAAGCTGCTTCGTGCCGATGGGGACTTCCTTGTGAGAGACAGCATCACCAACCCGGGGCAGTATGTCCTCACGGGCATGCACGCAGGGCAGCCCAAACATCTGCTGCTGGTGGACCCCGAGGGTGTGGTAAGCTGGCACTTGGGGCAGGAGGGAGGGCAGGGGCCCCGACTTCAGGGTTGGTGCCATTCTTTAGATAATGGTTCCCTTACTGTGGCAAAGCTCATTGGCATTAGCTTCTAGAGAACCAGAAAACATTTTTCAGTTTTTTTTTTTTTTTTCCTTCTGAGACAGGGATTCCCTGTGTAGCCCTGACTGTCCTGGAACTCATTCTGTAGACCAGGTTGTCCTCAAATTTACAGAAATTCACCTGCCTCTGCCTCCTGAGTGCTGGGATTAATCAAAAAGGATGTTGAATCCATATGTGTGACTCATGCCTGACATACCAGCACTGGAGGGGTGTGGCAGAGGAAGGAGGATTGCTGTAAGTTTTAGGCCAGCCTGGAACTTCAGAGTGAGAATCTTGTCCCAACACAACAATAGTAAAACACTTTAAAGGGATTTCTACTTTGAAAAGCACTTTGGGGTTCACATAAGCACCTCTGACCCCCAGCCTCTCCGTGTTCCTAGCCTGGGTGTTGTCCCACATGCAGGATGGCAGTTACGGTTTCTCACTGCATTGTTTATCAAGTCAGCCTTGCTGGATTCGGCTGTTCTGGCTCCTGCTTAGTCTCACTGTGTAGCCCTGTCTGACTGAAGCTCCCTCTGTAGACTTCAACCTACCTTGGAACTCAGAGCTCTGCCCTGGAGTGCTGGGGTTAAGGTGTGTGCCACCACACCTGGCTCTTGTTCCTTGTTCTTTTTTCATATTTGTTATTATTATTTTATGTCTATGGGTGTTTTGCCTGTGTGTGTGTATGTGGTGTGTGTGTGGTGTGTGTGTATGTGGTGTGTGTGTATGTGGTGTGTTGCGTGGTGTGTGTGTATGTGGTATGTGTGTGGTGGTGTGTGTGTGTATGTGGCGTGTGTGTGTATGTGGCGTGTGTGTGGTAGTGTGTGTGTATGTGGCGTGTGTGGTGGTGTGTGTGGTGGTATGTGTATGTATGTGGTGTGTGTGCGTGTGTGGTGGTGTGTGTGTATGTGGTGTGTGTGTGTGGCATGTGTGTGGTGTGTGTGTATGTGGCGTGTGTAGTGTGTGTGTGTTGTGTGTGGTGTTGTGTGTGTGTATGTGGCGGTGTGTGTGTATGTGGCGTGTGTGGTGGTGTGTGTGTGTGGCATGTGTGGTGGTATGTGTGTGTATGTGGTGTGTGTGCATGTGTGGTGGTGTGTGTGTGGTGTGTGTGTGTATGTGGTGTGTGTGTGGTTTGTGTGTGTATGTGGTGGTTGTGTGTATGTGGTGTGTGTATGTGTGTGGTTTGTGTGTGTGTGTATGGTGTGCAGTATGTGTGTGTGTGCAGTATCCTCCAAGGCCAGAAGAGTATCCCAGAGGACTGGAGTTATGAGTGGTTATGAATGCCTATGTGGCTGCTGTGACTCAAATCCCGGTCCTCTGCTGGAGCAACTGGTGCTCTTAAATGCAGAGCCATCTCTCCGGTCCCCATCTATTTATTTATTTTTCTAAACCACAGACTGCCTTTTGAACGGTAGCATGACTGACCTTGGGTTTCTTCCTCCCTGTTCCTCTGGCATGGATATTGCTGGTGCCGTGAGAACCCATAAACAGCCATTTCTGAAGCCTCCAGGCTGGGGAAGTCCTTCTAACTTCATGGGGACTTAGAGGCCTTTTCTAGGACCTGCTGAGAGGAAACATTGGGGCTTGGAGCTTTCTCAACCATGGAAGCCGTACTTATTTTACTGTCTAGGTTAGTAATTCTCAACCTTCCTCATGCTGTGACCCCAACCATAAAACTGTTTCATTGCGGCTTCATAACTGTCAATTGTCAACTGTTGTGATAGGCAGGACATCTGATATCTGACCCCTGTGTGAAAGGGTTGTTCCACCTCAAGAGGGTTGCAACCCATAGGTTGAGAACTGCTAGTCTAGCTGGACCGTTGTGTGATTTTGGGGTGTCTTGGTTTCCTGGGGTTCTGAAGCGCATGACCACCAATGATACACCCCTAAAGAGGGCAGGACTTGTCCTGAGGAGAGCTCTGTGCCAGCCCTTTGCTGGAGCCTGGGAGTGGTTGGTGATCTCTGCCGTCTTTGGCTTGCGGACACATCAGCTCCGTCTCTTCTTCCTTGTCTTGTGTGCATGCACACAGCATCTTCCTCTTAGGGCTTCCTTTCTTTCTTGAGGCAGGGTCTCACTGTGCAGCAGTGGCTGTCCTGGAGCTTGTAGACCAGGCTAGCCTCTGCCCTCTTGAATGCTGGGGTTAAGGGTATACAGTTCCCCCCTTTCTCTTGAGGCGTGGTCTCTCACTGAAGCTGGAGCTCAGAGATTTAGGTTGGCTGGTGAGCAGGCTCCAAGGGACCCACCTTGGACTGGATCTTCTCTTAGCACTGGGGTAACAGGTGCACACAACTTTCATATGGAGTTGGGGCTCCAGATTCAGGTCTCCATGCCTGTGCAGCAGGCACATTACTGACCAAAACTCCTCAGCTTTTCAACTTTTTATTGTTATTTTTGAGACAGAGTCTATGAGGCTGTGCTCCTGCCTCAGCCTCTCTGAGCACTAGGCTCATGGGTGTGCCTTATCACACTGGGCCTATGGTTCTGGAGTCTTGGGGCTGGTTCTCGGATGGAGTCCTATGCTCCAACAAGTGCTTACCCAGCAGGTCTAAGCTGGTAGGAGCGTGGCCTGCGGGATGCCGTCAGGGATGGCTGCTGAGGTTTCTGCCCACAGGTGCGGACGAAGGACGTGCTGTTTGAGAGCATCAGCCACCTCATAGACTACCACCTGAAGAACGGGTTGCCCATTGTGGCTGCCGAGAGTGAGTTGCACCTGCGGGGAGNTGTGTAGTAGCCAGCTACAGCGGCTGTCTTCGGAGTGTCTGATTTCACCCATTCTGTTCACCACCAATGGCTTTAGTACACTCGCTGGATTGTGCAGCCATTGCCGCAACTCATTGTGGAACATCTTATTATTCCAAAGCAAGCCCAGCCCCTAGAAGCAGTCACCCCATCCTTCAAGGTGGGCCTATTGCGTGCTGCTTGCCCAGGTTTCCTGTCTGGTGGAGGGTGGGTTTGGTTTAGCTTCGGATTTTGGTGTAAAGGGGATGGAGGGTTTACTGGGAAGGAGGGAAAGACGTGATGCCCTCAGGATCTCTGGGAAGAACAGGAGGAGGGAGGTGGCTGTGGTAGGGGAGGGCAGGAGGTAGTAGCTGGATGTGGGGCTGGGTGGGGGGAAGAAGAGGGGCACTGTGGAATTTTCCCTGAAGTTGCTGGTCCCCCTCAGGCCTCCTTCTGCCTTGGGGCCAGGACTGCAGGCAGAACTGCTCTGTTGAGATGGAGGATGTCTCAGATATCTGTACCATGCTGGGACCAGTGAGGTCATCCAGACAGGTTCTATTCCAGCCTGTCTGTTATTCTCTCAGCGCAGTTCAGAGACAGGCTGTGAGGCTGGCAGCTTTGTCTACACAGAGTGTTGTAAGACACTGCCCTGGGGCACACAGCAGCAGCTTGGGGAACCCCAAGGCCCAGGTAGCTGGGTGCTCATGGCTACTGAGGCCTTTTCTGTTCTGCAAACACAGAGATGGCTGTTGTCATGGACATCCTGCCTTCACTTCTTTCTGTCCACAGGTGGTGGTTCTCAACACAGCTTCTACCCCCAGAGGCCCTTGCAGTGGCCTTGAGGGTACAGCCCTTTTCTCGGACCCTGAAACCACCAGAAACAGAATGGCTGTCATTTCTCCTTCCGCATGAGCCTCAGGAAGCTGCCTTTCCCCAGCTGTGCTCAGCTGGCTGGGCCAGTGAGATAGAGTTAGGGTCCAAACCCCTGGTCCTGCCTGAGCCCCCACCCTGAACTTGGGTGGGGTTGTAAAACCAAAGACTGACCGAGTCACCTTTAACAAAGACACCCCAATCGCAGGCCCTGTGCCTTTGGTCCCTAGTGGGGCAGAGTTATCAGGCTGTATCTATGAGCGACATGCATACCTGTGTGTGCCCTGACTGGCTCTGAGGACCCAGATACATTGTTGCCTTTGGGGGGATCAAGGTGCTTTTGAGTCTCAAATCCCTGGTAAGGGAGCAGCCTTGGGGCTCGCCTGGAATGATAGGACATCCAGGTGAGTTAGAGGCCGAGGAACCTCACTGAGGTATGGTATCCAGTCAGCTCTTCCAACTGTCACCTCCCTGGACCTTCAACTGTAATTAAACAGAGCATTAAACATGTGCCGGCTGTGTCTGTGTGGACCTGCCAGGGAAAACTGAGGCCAAGCAGGAAGGTGTGTGGAGTCCTGGGGCTGGAGCGCCCTACCCCACCCTGTGCCCCAACTCTCAACAAGCCTCTGTTTTTATTCCAAGATAAAGCCAGCTTCTTTCTCAATGTTTCTTAGCCCCTTCTTGGAGTCACTGTGGCTTACCTGCTAGGGGCCCTGCCTAAAAGAACAGACCCTGGACACAGGCAAGGATTGAGCTTCTCTGTGGTGTTCTGGAGTACATGTCGGGGAGGGCATGGGAGTAAAAACCTCCGCCTGCCCCAAATATGAGACAATAAAGGTAGATTTCTCTTCCTCAAATACAGAGTGACTGAGAGTTCCATCCCCACCCACCCTCCCATCTCCTAACACCCATTCACACGCTCATCTTTCCACCCACCAATTCATATGCCCATCTATCCACGTATCTACCCACCACTCATCAGCCCATCCATTCATCCACCCACCTACCACCCTATCCAACCATCAGTTTATCCATCTACCAACCCATCTTTCCACCCACCATCCATCTGCCCACCATTGATCTATCCACTCATCCATCCACCCACCCACCCACTCATTCATCCATCCATCCACCCANACCCACCCATCCATCCATCCATCCATCCACCCATCCATGTATCTGTCTTTACCCATCCAACCTTCAGCCCTGTCCACACCCACCCACCCTTTTATCCACTTACTCATCTACCCACATACCAACTCATCCATTCATCCCACCACAGTTTTCAGCAGGGATGAAAGACTATCTTAGACATTGATCAGCAAGTCACCACTAAGTTACAGTTAACATCTAGGAAGAGGACTGTTTTGGAGTCCAGGAAATCTGGACAGCTTTATTGCAGACCGCTGCTGATCCCAAGGTGGAGGGCATAGAGCAAGAACATGTAGAGAAGGCATACCCAGTGAACAGAATGGTGCCCAGGGGTGGAGGACACAGGACTGAGGCGGCGCCAGAGAGGAGGGCTGCTGGACTGCTTAGACATGAGGTCATAAACTTGATTTCCAGTGAGAAGAGCCACTCTGGCAGGGAGTGTCCCATTGACAGGACAGGAATGTCTGAGGGCCAGAAGAGGCAGTGTAGTTGGATTCTGGAACCTGGGTCAAAGAGGTCTAAACTAGCTTCGTTCAGTCATTCGTGAATCCGTTCATACACTAGGTTTTTACAAGGTCCAGCCCCTCTCCTCTCTGAAGTCCCACGTCTGGTGCCTCTCAGGACGTGTACTCACACGGGCCTGAGTTTAGGGACTTCAGATCTCACGGTGCAGGCTAGGAGATGGATGCTAGTGACTCACCAGAGACCCATGCATGGTGAGGGGTGACAAGGATGGCTGAGCTGCCAGGCTCCATTATCTGCCTGTCACTGGGCTGAGCCATGGGTGAAGGCAGCTGTGGCCAACCCTCCTGTTTAGGACTCAGGCTCAGTTCTGGAAGCTCAGGTGCTTGGCTCTGGGGGATTCCACCCCCAGTCTTACTGTTCACACCAACTACTCAGATAGCAAATACTTGCCTTGGGGGGATCTCAGATGAGTGTGCCAGAGTTCTGAGTTTGAATTCTGGGGTTTTCTTCCTCTGGCGTGCCCATAGGTCCCTTACTCTGAGACAGGAGGCCCAGCTTCCTATGGGCCTGCCACGCACTGCACATGTCTAAGTGAACAAACTGTAGGGCAGGAGCCATCAGGCCCCTGTGACCTGAGGCAAGACTTCTCTTGTTAGAGCTGTTTGGGTACAAAGATTGGCACCAGGTCTTGAACCCCACACCTTCGTTGTATATAGCACTGCATTTTGTTTTATGTGTATGAGCGTTTTGCCCGCGTGTATGTCTGTGAGTCATATGGGTACTAGGAACTGAACCTGGATCCTCGATGAGAGAATGTTCTTTTAAGCACTGAGCCACTCTTTAGCCCCAGACAGGAGCAAAATGGCACACAGACCTCTGAGAAAGACCCCTCCCACTGACCCTGGGGGCTAAGGTTATGCCCAGCAGGAGGTGGCAGACTCAGGACTGTAGGAAGAAGCTGGATCAATACCACCTGCTCTAGGAGCTCTCTCCAGCATGAACTGAGCCTGAGTCCTAGATAGGAGGGGGTTGGCACATCTACCTCTGGCAGTGGATTTGCTCAGAAAGAGGCAGACGGCTTTGTTGACCAAGTGACTCCTGGTCGCCATCTGCCAGCTGGAAGGGCTGGGCTCTCTTCCTGCAGGGTGGGGTCACGGGGGCCAATAGGGTAGGAGTGGAGACTCACTTCCAGATAACTTTCCCCATGGCTTCCATTTCTAAGCTTCCAAACATAACAGGGTGCAGGGGACAGCCGCTGGGCTCATCTGTTGGAGCCAGCCTCGGGAGTCCTTTGCCGCGAGGGTTAGCACCCTTTGCTAAGACACTTGATCACCTGCAGAAAGCTTGGGCAAAAATTCCACACAACATCTCTTAGGCTCTCCGGGACTCTCAGCAGTAGACAAATGTGGTCTGCGGAATCACTGAGGTGGCAGAGGGACAGGGAGTTTGGAGGCACACGGCAGCAAGTGCGTATGGCTACAAGATTCAAGCTCCAGCTGAGTAGACCAAGGCAGCCTGGCTCCTAGGCACTGTGACCCAGTAGGTACCTGTAGTTTGAGCCCTGGCTTTACCTTGCCAGGTCTCTTTATCTGCCATGGCCAATGGCAGTTTCTTCCATTCCCCTGTAGATTTCCTGCCACAGGTTTTTGTTGTTGTGTTTGTTGGTTTGAGACAGGGTTTCTCTGTATAGCCCTGTAACTCACTCTGTAGACCAGGCTGGCCTCACTCACAGAGATCCACCTGCCTTTGCTTCCTGAGTGCTGGGATTAAAGGTGTGCACCACCACGATTGGCTTGCTGCGGTTGTGTCATGGAGAGCCACACACCAACACAGCCATTCACCTGCTGAATGGCCATGAAAACCCAAGATGGAGAAAGTCATTTAGAAGCCGACTGGGACTCAGTTCCCAACTCCAATCATTATAACTACTACACTCCTCAGAGGTGAGGGGCGGTGCCCAGACCGGAAGTGGTACAGCTTGCCTCAGATGGGTTCACTGCCACAAACCCCGCCCCTCAGCTCCCCATCCAGTCTGTATTCCACTCAGTCTAGTACCAGAGGCCCAGATCAGTGCTGTGGGGTCCTGCTCAGGACCACAAGCCATACAAGTTGGTATCAGGAGGTTCAGCCCAGAGCCCAAGACCCGTCCCACACAGCTGGATCCGACCCTGGTGGTACGAGTGGGTTCCCCTAATCCTCTCAGCGTCCCCTCCTTGTGCCAGACAATTGATCCAATACTACCGGCCCCGCACCCAGGCCCCGCTTCTTCAGGCTCCACCTTATTTTAACCAGGAGCCCCGCCCATCATCCAACCCCTCTCCCAGTCCTGTCCTATGTGCAAACCCCGCCCTATTTGTATCAGGAACCCCCGCCCCCGATACTCCACCCTCGGCCAGTTCCGGGAGGCC
>LOEQ01002663.1:69756-81079 GCA_001685075.1 Bramus lutescens | reverse complement strand
TGAGGGTCTTTATGACCGGCCTTGTGATGCCCGGAGCATCAACTGCTGCGTGGGGCTGTGCCTGGTGCCCGGGAAGCTGCAGAAGCAGCGGAGCACCATCATCAAAAACAGTCGCCACCCCATCTTCAACGAGGACTTCTTCTTTGACGGCCTGGGTCCGGCCAGCGTGCGCAAGCTGGCCCTCAGAATCAAGGTGGTCAATAAGGGTAGCAGTCTCAAGCGGGACACAATCTTGGGGGAGGAGGAACTGCCACTGACCTCGCTGCTGCCCTTTCTGTGAGGTCACCGGCTCCTCCCCCTCCACATTGAGCTCATTGGAATGGATGGGGGCGGGGCCTGTGGCCCTATGTTTCCCTGGGTCTCTCAGTGGATTGCTCTTTTCATTGGAGAAGATTGGCTGCAGGCGCAAAGCATTGCTCTACCGGCCGGCACCCCTCCCCCTTCCCACTCGTGATATCTCTTGGCCTTTTCATCTTGAGTTGTGGGGTTCTTAGCGGTCCCAGGATCCCGGGTACCTAAGGCAACCGGTACCCAGAGATTAGTTCCCCGAGTGGGGCCTGGCCTTTCTTCCCCCCCTTCACTGCACAGGGGGTGTTTTCCCTCACAGTCGGGTTGCTACACTCTCTGCTCAGATGCTCCGAGAATCCCTCGTCTGTGGGAGGTCATCCTCTCTGACCAGGCTGGCTCCAGGTAGACCCAGCCTCTCAGGTTCTTGGGCTGGTGTTCCATTCTATCTAGAGCTGGGGAGACTAGAAGACCAGAGTGCATTAGGAGCCGAGGGTCGGCAGTGTCTANTTGGCTGTTGGCTATTTGGCGCAGGATTCTCTCCACTCCTGCCGACCAACCAGAAGCACCTGTAACCCGGAGCTTCTGCCTCAAGCCCACGACTCCCTCCCTACTAGGCAAGCTCCAAACAAACTTCCTTCCCAGGGTGCCCCTTGCTCCAGAGTGTAAATAGGCTTTGGTGGTGGGTAGGAGGGACAGGTTAGGGTTATATGTGGTTTCCCCGCATAGGAATCCCTCCTGAGGTAGGATCCTGGCTCCCTGAATGGCTGCTGTGTTCTGCACAAACTATGACTCGGATTAAATGGACTGCCTGGTGGGCCCTGGTGGACCAGGAAGGGCCCAGTATCCTTCCTCTTTTGCTATCCTCAAACTCTAAAAGCCCAAGTACCTCTAGAGAAGAACATGGGAGTTAATTCTTTAGGGACCCTTTAGGCACCTTGGAGTTGACTCTTCCCTGTGCCTGGTCCCCACTGTCTCTGGAACTGGGGCACAACCAAGATCTGGGCTGGTCAGTTGGGGTGTGGACAGAAGGACGCATGTATCACCTGCTGTTTTCTGTTTCCCATCCCCTATGCTCCGTGGGGTCCCGTTTTCTACACCCTGCACTGTTCGATATCTTTGTGTTTGCAGTTGACTGTGTGCGACTCTTTAAGAAGCCTCCCCCAATGTGTTTGTTTATAATGCTGTTTTTAGTGCAGTAAAGGTGTTTGGGGAGTGCAGGAGTGCAGGTCTGCTTGCTTTGTGTTTAATAACACAGTTTCGCTGTAGATGGCGGNAGCCTTGGGTGAGGAAGGCCTTTCTCATACTCCTGCTCTCTGTCGCTTGGGACTGCTGGACAGAGAGGGAGGGAGGCCCCAGCCTGTGTGATGAGGGACTCACAGATCCAAGTGCTGGGCTCTGTCCTCACCCTGAGCCCACATCAACAGATCTGAGTGCTGGGCCCTGCCCTCACCCTGCGTCCACATCAACAGATCCGAGTGCTGGGCCCTGTCCTCACCCTGAGCCCACATCAACAGATCTGAGTGCTGGGCCCTGTCCTCACCCTGCGTCCACTTCAACCCATCCTGTCCTCACCATAGCCCAACTGTCCGGACGGGGTTGAGAGTGGAGCCTAGTCAAACTGCGGTCCTCAGAGAGCTGTCTCCATTTCCTCCATTTTCAGGTCCTGCCAGATGCCTAAACCAGGAACTGACCTGGCCCTATCTGGCCCAGTGAGACTCAGGTCTTGAGACTGCTTCCCCGGGATGGTAGGCACTTCCTGCAGGAAGCCCTCTGGAAACAGAGTTTTCTCTGCACTAAGTCACTGTGTGGCCATGCGTCTGACACCAGAGTTGAGACAGGATCATCTAGTCCTTGGGGGTCACCATTCCTTATGCACACATGTATAGGACATCCAGCGTGCTGGGTGAGGATGCCTTAGATGGTAGCAGACTGAGGAGAGGAGGTCCCACTGCCCCTCATCACCTTGCTGGCTACTCTGGTCAACATGGGTTCCTGTGGGTGGGAGGGACCCATGCTAAGAGGGAGAGCTACCATACTGTGGCCTGTGGCCTTGTGCTAAACCTGGACATGAGTTACAATATTAGAGGAAGGAATATGGGAAGTCTGTGACCATGTGTGGAGGGCTGGGCTGGCCGGTCCTTAGCTACAGAAGAGAAGCGAGCAGAGCCCAGGCCGTTAATCAGATCCCTGGATTAAAAGCCTAAATTTCCAGGACAGGGCACAGCTCCTGGTGTCCACCTAAAGCCCTGTGGCCTCTCTAATCCCCACCAAGAACCTCATGTCCCTCTCTGCCCATGGCATGATCTCTGTGTCCCTCTGACTCCAGGACATGATCCCTGTGTCCCTCTAACCCCAGGACAGGACGCCATGTTCCTCTCTGCCCATTAGCCAGTTTGGCTCACTGCCCCAGGGCACACAACAAGTCCTCCTGCTGCTTTGGAATCCCCAGCAGCCGCTGCTGCCAGTGACCAGAAGACCAGTACCACCGAGGCTGAGGTCCTGGGATGTGTTACTGGGGCCACTGGGGCATCTCCTGGGCCACTGTGTGCCATTCCAGAGCTAATGTCATCTCTCAGAAGCAAGTGTTGTGTGAGTCACCCTGATACCCTGTGTGACTCTGAATAGATCCCTGTCTCGATTTGCACACTTGTGTGTTTGTGTGTGTTTACCTGTGTCCATTTGTAATGTGAATGTGCTCCTGGATGGCTGTTTCACCCTGTGTCTGTGGCAGGGGCTTCCCCACACCAAAGCACATGAATGATGTAGCATGAATTCTAGTTGCTTTTCATAAAAACCTGGAGCCAGATATTAGGGAGTAAAAACTGAGAGATCAGAGAAGCAATGTAGGCAGCCACTAGAGAGACCTTTTACCTCTACCAAATCCTCAGACCTAAGGGGCGATCCCCTGCTCAGACTGTGTCCTCTGACTGACTGCTTCAGACTGTGATTGTCTCCACCAAACGTCTGAGCATCTGTCTCCTGCCTTACATTCCTCCCTCTGCCCAGCCACACCCCTTTGTGTCTCCACCTCCCTAGTCTGGGATTAAAGGTGTGAGCCACTGAGCCACCACCGTTTGTCCCCTAGTGTCTTACCTCTGCACTCTGGTCTGTGGTGATGACAAAGGCAGGTGAATGTGAGCCTTGCCAGCACGGCTTGGCTTCCGTTTGAGCTGCCCTGCCTTGAAGATGCAGGGGACATCCAGGTCCTCATAGGTGAAACCCGAAGCCTCTTAGTGGATTCCACTCACAGCAGACATGCCTTCTTTAAAGGGGACCAGCATAGGGGAAGAGGAACTGAGGGTGAGGGTTATGTCCATGCTGGCTCCCTGAGTTCAGCTATGCTTGAAGTCCATGACTGGGCATCCTTGCAACTTGGAAAGGCACTATGTCTCTCTTGTGCTCCAGCCTGATGAGTTTTGCGGCACAGTGGCCTCATGACTGAGGGGTGAGGTCCCTGTCCTGGGGAGCACCAGGAAGAAGCAGACAATAGATACAGCTCCAGAAGCCTGGGCTGTGGATGTTTGGAGAGCTCTGGAGGAAATGAAGAGGGCAGGAGCCTCTGTCTGAGATTTGTGGAAGGCACTGAACCAAGGAAGGGTGCGAGGAAGGGCCACAGGGATGTCTGGCTGATGCCCTGCTGGCCCTGCTCCCCAGCTTTCCAGGATCTCTGGAGCCCCACCTGCCACCTCCTCAAGTCCACTCTCTGGAAAGGCTGGCTGCTTGAGAAGCCTCCCTTCATCTCTGTGCTCCAGCTTAAGCTTCTATTTTTCCATTTGACTGTGTGGAGTTCCAGCTGAGCATGTTTGGAAAGCCTGTGTGTTGTCTAGAGTAACCTTGGGCTCACAACTCAGTGCTCTACACTGCAGTGATAATGAACACAATCATATTAGGTGTTAATTGCAGGTTGTCTGAGACAGTGACTCCCTGGATGGTGATCCCCCACTTCCCTCCATGCTCTAGGTAGGAGGGGCCTCAGCCATCTCAGGTGACTTTGGGTTTCAAGCTGCTGGAGTTGGGGGGGGATGATGGCCGCATACCGATGAATGTGGTGTTTACAGGGTGGTCTGTGAGCTGAGCTGCCACCTGGCATCCACTTTACAATGGGCTACTATAAACGCCCACGCTCAGGGCCGCAGATAGTAGGACTCAGGTTCAGGGCTGCTCTGTGTGCAGCCTTGGCCTGCATCTTGGGACTCTTCTGTCCTGATGGTGGTGTGGGAGGGATAGAGACTGATACACATGACACTGGCTCTGCTCACCGGAGGGCCCGGGGGGAGTCAGTCTCTCCAGTTGTTGGGAGGGACAGAGTGCTAGGCTGGGCCTGGTTCCTGGGAGGGAGGTCAGGGAAGTCTACTGGGAGTCTTGACTGACATGGCTTTGGGTCTCAGGTCTAGACTTGATCATACTGCCTTGGCCCAGAACTCATATGCCATGTCAAGCCACACCATGAGAACCTCGGTCTAGGGTATAACAAGAAGGCAGCAGGGATGTTTTTGTCCAGTTCCAGGCTCTGGGTTTTCTTAGAAAGGAATGAGGTCAAGACTTGTGACCCGTTGGCCACACGATACAGCCAGCTGTGTGCAGTCAGTGCCCAGTGCATGCCAGCTGCACACAGCAAACCATGCCTTCTGTGCAGACAGAAGGTGCTCTGTCCGCGTTCATTAGCTGATATTCAAATCTGGCTCCAGAGTCTCTGGTAGAAGGTAGGATCCTATGGGGACTCATGTTCTGGAATAGTGTCCCAGATGACATCCCCAACCCTCTCTCAATTTGGGCAGATATGTCATGATCCCCATGGCCAAGTAACAACACGATGCATTTGTTTTTTTTTTCCTCGCCTGCTCTCAGTTAGGTCCCAAAGAAACCCAGGACAAATGGCTAACTGTGGTGCCTGTTAACATACCAAAGTGCGTGCTGGTCACCAGGCTCCTTCTGCACCCGTGGCTTCTCTCTGCTCTTCTCAGCCCAGCTTCCTAAGAAAACCTGCTATTTTGGTCACATGCTGCCTTGGTTCTTCTCTTGATTCCTCCTGATCTCCCTGCTCTTGGCTCCTGGTCCCATCTCTTGCTTCTCTCTCGTCTCTTCCCCACCTCTCCATGTTCAATCTGCTGGTTTCACTCTCTGCTCAATCCTCCTCCAGATGCTGATGACTGAACTCTCTGTAATATCTACAGTAGGAACCATCTCCTCGACCATGACTCCTAGGGACCGTGTCCTCATTCTCATTCACTCTTCATTTACTCTGGGAACCTGCCACCCTGCCGAGGGGAGGTTCAGGCAGCCGAGTGGCCAGCTGGCAGCCCACAAGAGCCTAGCCTCAGTGGGACAAGGGATAAGGGTCCCTGTGTGCTTGAGCTCCGGTTCAGTCCAGTGCTGTATCACCAGAGAGGGTGAGACTAGGGGCTTTCTGGAGCGGGAGGGGACAGGAGAGGGAGATGTGTGTGTAGCAGCAGGGAGTGAAAGGTTGGGTCCTGAGCATAAGGTTTTTAAAAATTATTATTATTATTATTATTATTATTATTATTATTATTATTATTNAAGGGAGACACAGCCACAGGCAGGGGCATGACCCTGAGTCAGGGGAGAAGTGGGGGAGGGGAAGAGAGAGGGAATCAGGTGCAGAAGCCTCGAGGTTCAATCGAGAGCAGTGTCACCAAAATGGCTGGATTATATAGGGAAGGCCAGCCTAGCCCCTAGGTTGAAGAATTTAGGGTAGTGACTGGATATGCCAGCCAGAAGGGCCCTGTAACAGTAGGGACTGAGGGATGCTGGGAGAACCTGGAGGCCAGGTCTGCTTTGATATGTTAATGGACACCTCAGCCTTTATCCTGGGGTTGAAACCTAACAAGCATTATTATTTTATTCAGGAGGCAGAGGCAGGTAGATCTCTATGAGTTTGAGGCCAGGCTGGTCTACACAGCAAGTTTCTAGGCCATCTAGGGCTGCATAATGAGATTCTGTCTCAAAACGGTTTTTTTTTATATTTATGTATTTATTTAGTGTGTATATGGTGTGTGTGTGTGTTTGTTTGTATGTATGTGTGTGTGTTTGTATGTGTATATGTGTGTATATGTATGTATGTTTTGTGTGTGTGTGTTTGTATGTATGTGTGTGTTTGTATGTGTATATGTGTGTATATGTATGTATGTTTTATGTATGTATGTTTGTATGTATGTATGTGTGTATATGTGTCTGTATGTATGTGTGTATATGTGTTTGTATGTGTGAGTGTATATGTGTGTGTATATGTATGTATGTTTGTATGTATGTGTGTGTATGTGTGTCTGTTTGTATGTATGTATGTGTGTATGTGTGTTTGTATGTGTGTTCGTATGTGTGAGTGTATATGTGTGTATGTTTGTATGTATGTATGTATGTATGTATGTATGTATGTATGTATGTATGTTTGTGTGTGGAAGTCAGAGGACAACTTATGGGAGTTGGTTCTCCCCTTCCACCATGTGGGTCCCTGGGCTCAAACTTAGGTTGTCGGGCCTGGGTGCAAGGGTCTTGACCCATCTTGCCAGCCCAGGCAATGGGTTTTGATGATATTTTAGAAGGATTCCTGCTGAGGGACAATGGTCTTTTATCCTTGTAAAGATTTATCAGTTCTATTGCTTTAATAAAACGCTGATTGGCCAGTAGCTAGGAAGGACGTATAGGCGGGCGACCAGGTAGGAAGTAAAAGTGGGGTGACCAGAACAGGAGAATTCTGGGAAGAGGAAAGGCCAAGTCTGCAGTCGTCACCCAGACACAGAGGAAGCAAGATGAGAATGCCTCGCTGATAAAAGGTACCNAGAACAGGAGAATTCTGGGAAGAGGAAAGGCCAAGTCTGCAGTCGTCACCCAGACACAGAGGAAGCAAGATGAGAATGCCTCGCTGATAAAAGGTACCAAGCCAGTGGCTAACAGAAAAGAATTACAGACTAATTTAAGTTATAAGAGTAAATAAGAAGCCTGAGCTAATGGGCCAACTGTGTGTTTCTTTGGGACAGAACAGCTGTGGAACCAGGTGGGACAGAAATCTCTGTTGGCAGATTTCCCCCATCTACTCCGCTGCTGCCAGATGTCTGTGGGGCAGGACAAAGATGGGGGGCTGGCCCTGTCTGACAAGGGGGTGCAGAGTTTCCAGGCTCCTGTGGTGTAGAGTACCACCATTATCTACTCCCAAACACACAGATTTGGGCAGAGGAAGCTCAGCTGTGTCTCCACAGCACCCCAGGGTGAAAGAGCTGTGGCCTGTGAGGAGGCTGAGGAGTTACTGTGCTGCCATCCAACTGTTAACCCTGAGAATTGTCTAATTAAAGCAAGCTGTATTTGGGGTGTACCAGGACTGAGCAGCTGGCTGCCTCACCCTGTATGGGTCTGAGCGAGCAGCCCCTGCTGGTCTCTTGGGGTCCTTTAGGCCACAGAAGGTGTTCACAGTGGTGAGAGGGTTGGCGGTTATGCACTATTAGGAAACTACACAGAAAGGGAAGAACACTGTAAGGAATCATGGAAAGGGGGGTGCAAGCGGTTTCTGTCAGACCTAAGAAACGGAACTTAATTATAAGTAGAAACCTTAACTTGCAAGAACCTAACACTGGAGCTTTTTCTTTTTCTTTTCTTTTTTTATTTTTTGAGACGGGTTTCTCTGTGTAGCCCTGACTGTCCTGGAACTCACTCTGTAGACCAGGCTGGCCTTGAACTCAGAGCTCTTCCTGCTTCTACTTCCTGAGTGCTGGGATTAAAGGCATGCATCCCTGCCTGTCCAGGACCTTATTCTTAGCTGTCTTAGCTATAAACAGAACCCTTAACCTACAAAGTATAATTTTACTGTTTTGGTCTCATACAACATGAAGTGAGGGGCAGGTAGAACCCAGGGTAGTCATGGTGGGAGTAGGGGCCTCTGGGGACATCAGTGTTCTCATTCATGGGTGGTGATCTCCCAAAGGTCGAGCGCCCAGAACCATACAATGTAAAGAGTGAGCAAGAACTGAGCAGACAGTGTCTAGCCACAGTGGNCTTCCAGCCTGTGGGCCGTGCCCCCTTTTGGGTCAAACGACCTATTCACAGAGGTTGCATCTCAGATAGTTACATACGATTCATACCAGTAGCAAAATTACAGTTATGAAGTAGTTAGCAACGAAGCACTTTTATGGCTGGGGGTCACCACAGCACCAGGAACTATATTACAAAGTTGCAGCTTTAGGAAGGTTGAGAGTCAATGATCCAAAGGCTCAATACTCACAGAGATCACTTATACCACTCAGCACAAGGAAAATGAAAATTAAAATCATGGGATAATGCTTCATACCCACAATGTCAGCCAATGAGGCTGCTGGGAAATGGGGCTGTCACACATTACAGCTGCCTTGGAGCAGTCTGAGGGGAGGGGGGGCCCTTAGGTAAATGCAGATCAGTTGTTTCTCTCATATGTACATACAAAAGGGAGGAAAGCCATCAGAAAGCACAGAACTATTCTTATCTGCATTGTCTACACCTCAAGATGTGGAGAGAACTGGGCTGTCTATACAGGGATGATGGACACACAGGTGATTGATCCACATGCTGGAACAGTACCCAGGTGTGAACAGGAGCAAGGCTATGGTACACACGGAAGGACCCTTAGTGTGCTATGATAAGTGAGAATCAGGTACAAAAAATTATGCAATACGGTGTTGGCGGAGGCTGCTCATCCATTTCCCAGACACTCAGACCCGAAATAGCCACACAGAAACTATATTAATTGCAATACTGTTTGACCAATAGCTTAAGTGTATTTCTAGCTAGCTCTAATATCTTAAATTAACCCATTCCTATTAATCTGTGTATCACCATTGGGTTGTGCCTACTGGTGAGGTTCCATCTGGTGTCTGACTCCTGCATCTCCTGCGGAGGCTCCATGACTTCTGTCAGACTTCGCCGTCTTTCTCTCAGCATTCAGTTTAGTTTTCCCACCTAGCAGCTTCTTTATTCATTAACCAATAAAAGCAACAGATATACAGAAAGACTTCCCACATCAGTATGGTGATGTGGGATTTCCCTCTGTATGCTGTGAATACCACTGGTTAATAAAGAATCTGCCTTGGCCTGTGATAGGGCAGAATAGAGCTAGGCGGGAAAACTAAACTGAATGCTGGGAGAAAGAAGGTAGAGTGGGGAGACTCCATGTAGCTGCCGCAGGGAACAAACATGTCAAAACCTCGCCAGTAAGCCACAGCCACGTGGTGATACTCAGATTAATAGAAATAGGTTAAATTAAGATGTAAGACTTAGCTAATAAGAAGCTAGAGCTAATAGACCAAGCAGTGGTTTAATTAATACAGTTTCTGTGTGGCTATTTCGAGTCTGGGCAGGTGGGAATGAAAAAGCAGCCTCTTACAACAGTATTGGGACTCTGCAGATGTGAGTTCATGGATGCCAAGGTTTGGGAGGGCATGGGGTGACTATTCATGGGGACGGGATTAGTTCTCGATATGACAGAAAAGTAGTGTAAGGATGATGGTTGCATAATGTTGTGAAAGTGTCCTGGACCCGGAACTGAGGTTTATGGTAGAATTAGTTTGATATCTGAATTCTACTGCAGTTACACAGCATCTGATGAGTCTGTGCTGCTGTCTATTAACTAAAAAGTCATAGACAGAAGAAGTATGGAATCTCAGCACACATTCTCTGCACAGCCCTTGGTGGGCTTTAGAATCATCTATAAGCCAAGCCCTTGGCTGTGCCTGTGGGGCATTATCTAGACTGGTCAATCGAGGTGGGAAAGTTTGCCTTCACTGTGAGTGTCTTCATCAGGGTCACCATTGCTGTGGTGAAATGCCACAATCCAAGCAAGTTGGGGAGGAGAAGGTTTATGAGGCTTACACTTCCACATTACTTCATCATTGAAGGAAATCAGGACAGGAACTCAAACAGGGCAGATTTCTGGTGGCAGGAGGTGATATAGAGATCATGCATGGTTCTGCTTACTGAATTGTTCCCCATGGCTTGCTCATTCTGCTTTCTTACAGAACCCAGGACCACCAGCCCAGGGATGGCACCACCCACAATGGGCTGGGCCCTCCCCCATAGATCACTAATTGAGAAAAATGCCTTGAGTCTTGCCTACAGCCCATTATTATGGAGGCTTTTTCTCAACTGAAGCTCCCTCCGGCTGTGTCAAGTTGTTATAAAACCAGCCAGCACAGCAAAACATCCACCTTTCTGTGTTTGGGGCTCTCGAGTCGACACCAGTGCTCCTCTCTCTGCTTCCTGACTGCACTTGCTGCATGCTTTGACCAGCATGCCCCCCATCATAGACTGCACCCTCCTATGCTGCATGCTTTGACCAGCATGTCCCCCATCATAGACTGCACCCTCCTATGCTCCATGCTCCGACCAGCATGCTCCCCATCATAGACTGCACCCTGCTAGACCGCTTCTGTCAGTGTGTGTAGTCAGTGTCAGGAACCAGGAGAGGACTGGAATGGCCAGGAGAGTCATTGCTTTGATAGACCTGACCATGGAGTTCTTGGAGCTTCGGAACAGTTTGTGGGAGGAATGTGGAAGAGGAGAAGCTGGGCCCAGGGAAGTCCTCAAATGTGAGGACCTAATGAGTTGTTTTGATGAATTTTTGGAAGAATATAAGGCTGGGGGAAAACCCATAAGGACTGTGGAGGCCTGGCTCACCAGTGTTAGAGGGTAACAAAGGCTAAGGGGTTGTTCTGGCCAAGAGAGAACTTGAGTGAGGCTGAACTTGAATGAGTGAAGACTCAGGACTGGAGAGATGGCTCAGTGGTTAGAACACTGGCTGCTCTTGCAGAGGACCCAGGCTAAGTCCCCAGCACCCACATAGTGGCTCACAATCATCTGTAACTTATTGGGGGAGGCTTCTGTCCCTCCCAGTCCTGCAATAAACACACAGAAACTATATTATTTAAAACACTGCTTGACCAATAGCTCAAGCATATTTCTGGCTAGCTCTTATATCTTAAATTAACCCATTTATATTAAACTGTGTATCGCCACGTGGCTGTGGCTTACCAGCAAGGTTCTGGTGGGCTCCAGCCGA